>JABXWE010010031.1:0-31800 GCA_014611495.1 Limonius californicus
GGTAAGTCTGTTCGTTACGAGGCAAGGTTTTAGGATAGCACTTGAACAACCGTTTTGAGGAAAATAACTCTACTGTTGAATAAAGATGATATGAACAGTTTCCAGTATGGGAAAGTCCAGGGAGGCAGTCGCGTCCACTTATTATATATGAGGATGATAATACTGCTTTCCCAGTTCTTGGGTATCTCTTCTTGGGTATCTCTTCTTGGGACCATACCTGTTGGTAGATTTTTCTTAGCCATTTTCCTACTATTGGGCCTGCTTTCTTAAATAGTTCCGGGGTTAGGTTGTCATTTTCCGGTGATTTTCCGTTTTTGAATTTTCTCAGGGCCTCGTTTATTTCTTCTTCTGTTATTTGATCTGCCTCGTTTATGTTGTCTTCTATTTTTTGTTCATCTGGTGGGGCTATTTCAATATTTCCTTAGAACTTTATCGTATAATGTTTTTTCATGCTTTCAATGTTCCGTTTATATTAGTTTGTAATTGTCCTCTCGGGTTTTTCACATTCCTTACTTTTTGCGTTGGTTTTTCTTTTAGCCTCTTGACCACGTTCCAAAATTCTTTCTGATTTTCTATGTAATTTTCTTCTATCTTCTAATATATTTAAAAATAATATAAAGCAGTGGCGTAGCTCAGTAGGAAATTTAATATTAAATATCTCCTGTCGTTTTAAAATTTTTAGAATTCCTGTAAGTACCAGTATTTTATTAAGTAAGCCATTTTTAATATTAATATAAAACTCGCTTGTTAAGCTGTTGATTTTGAAAAGAAAATTAATCTCTGTTTATGAGAAAATAGTAATTATTTTATTAGGTTTTAGAGCCTTAAAACTGAGCTCACCGGAGAATACACGAAAATAGTATTCTATAAAGGTTGTAGAATATAAATAAGGTAATCTAATTTTCCGAGAACGTATTAGTGGAAAGAAATGCGAAATTTTTGGGGAAGTTATTACCAAATGAGTTGTACACTGTTATAATTACAGCGCACTGGAATTCTGTGAAAATGTAGCGTGCTTGAAATATACATGTATGGGTTGCTTTATGGATTTTTGTAAACAAATGCTGTACTGATAAGTTTAAGTTAAGAAAACGCTACAACCTCGCGAACAGTGTTATTAAGATTGCGATGACCTAAAAATTGGATTACAGTGCACGTGCATGCTTAAAACAGTATGCATGTTAATATTAATTAGCGTTTACCCTCTTGATCTCGTACAACTTTTTCAAATTGCTTTCTTAGAAAGTTCCGCGCATAGTTATTAAGCTCAATCAATCCTCCCCTATTTATTTAGATTAGGAGTCTGAAAGCTGCAACACGAAAAGTAGCAATAACTAGCGCTCCTTTAATATTCATATGCACGAACTTAACAAAGCCAGGCTTTGCAACGTAGATAACTGCCTGGATAGAACCGAACACACTGTTATCCAATGATAACGGCAACGACATGAAATATTGTAGAGAAAATGGCGACAAACCTGCTACTACAGTTTCATAGATGTCTATGAAAAATGACACCGTAACGATGACGTTCAGTACACACATTCTATATTTTAAAATGTGTGAAATAGATTTATGATCGTATTTATTATGAACCCCACATGATAATAACTTATTGGGTAATATTTGTACCATATGATTGCTGCATTTGTAAATATCCTAACCCATCCTTAAGGAAAAATTGGAAAATTTATTGTATTAACGGAAAATTCGAGCAAGCCGTAAAATGAGACGTTTTCTCAGAAAGAGGTTTACAAGAGTTGGTAAGAAAAAGCACGTGGAGGTTTATAAAACGTGTCAAACCCATAAAACGAGAAGGAAAAGAAGATTATTACCAAAATATGTAAAACAAAGCATTATGAAAGATATTGTTAAGAAGTTGCTACGGAAGCAGCCGGAAAGGCAAGACTACAACAATCCCTACTTGATAACTTTATTTCCTCAATTTTTGGTTACATAAACGGCAGCAAAATCTTATTTGCATTGTAATTTATAATTACTTATTTTAAATTTTGTTGATTCGTAATGAATATACGGCTTTTCCTTATTTATGTAAATCTCATTCCGATTCCGAGAACCATTAAAACAGTAAAACCCCCTATCTAAATAGTTGCAAACAATTGATTTTGTTTTGATTTGATTTGTTGTTGCGAAGAAGGTTGTTTGCGCGTTTCAACACTGCAATCCCTTGAGCCTATTGTATATCCCCTTCTATCGGTAGTCGATGTCTAGTATGACGGATCCTCTTTACCAGGTCTAGAAGTTTGTTGGTCAGGTTGGCTAGCGGTTGTATGCCTCTGGGATTAGTACCCTCAAAAGTTTGGAATCTTCTGCGAGCTAGGACTTCGCATTCGAATGTTATATGGGAGGATGTTATAGCTTTATGTCGTGAAGATCTTGGTGAAGTACCAGTGTCCTGTTAACGATCCTGTCACTATTCCAATTTACGTCCTACTAAGTTGAACGACTGTTTTAGCAAGCTTGTGGGAATGATTGCCTATCATAGTTTTATTTTGCCTTTTTTGAGGTGTTCTCCAGTGTTCCGAATGTGTGGGAAAAATCCATTCTCATACTGCTCCTCCCACTGTTTTTTTAGTTAGGCCGACCACAAGTTTAGGCTTTGTAAATGGTAATTCAAATCCTTGCTTTGTAAGCTTATCTGCATTTTCATTATCGTCTATGCTTCTGTGGCCAGGCACCTATACAAGTTTTACATTGTTGGAGTTCGCCATTGTTATGAGACTACAAAGCCAGTTCCAAAAAACTTTGATCTGGTTCGAATTCGGCGATCTCAAAGTTGCCTGGTTGTCAGAGATAATAAGGATGTTTTTTTCCTATAACCCATTCTATTCTATTTCTGCTTGGAATAGTGTGGTAGTTTGACTCAGAGATATAGGCACTGTATCTTGGTTTGCTACTGTATGCCACCAGTTTCGTTACTCGTGCCTGAAGCGTTGTATACCATACTAAGCGTTTTTGCAAGTCTGGTATTTCCCCTTGTTGTCACTCTTCACGGTTTATACGTATTTTGAAGGATTTGTGTACAGGAGTGTTTTGTTAACATTTAGTTTGTTCCCATGTCTAGCGTTGGGTATGATACTACAGTTATTATTTGGGAGTGCTTCCATAACTGCTGGGTGCTTCTTCAATCACCCATACAGTTTAGGCGGTATGCTGCCATGCGTGCTTCACCCTCGATTATTATATTTGCAAGAGAGCTTCTAGTGTTGCTATCGTGATACTCCAATTACGCAAAGACAATCCAGTCTTTGAACACCAAGAAGATCATTTATTGTTTGTCTTTGATTTACTTTGGGCCATCATACCAGTGAAGCGTAAGTTTTTGTTGGTGTGATCGCTATTGTGTATAGAAGTTGACCATTTTTGGTTTTATCCCCGAGGTACAGCATCCCTAGTATTTTCCAAATGGTCAAGACCAGTTTTCTTGAACCACTCGCTTACATTTATTTCCTAAAGCTCTTATTGTCAACATAAAGGATTATAATATTCTTTGAGGCTTTCGCGGTTTCTCGAAATGTCAATGGTACAATTTACTTTGGGCTTAGACCGCGTCGTCATTTGGAAACTACCTAGCATTATCAGGTAAGGCCCGATCTGTAGCTTTGTCTGCCTTTACAAGCATTTACTCTAGAAGTTTGACCAATATATGTTCGTAGGCCCTGCCTGCCTAAACAGGGCCGTGTGCTTATATTATTCAAACCTTGGGGCGGACAAGGATTTGATCTTGGTGTAGTTTGTTTGCCAGGACAATAATACTTAATCGGCTTATGCCTGTCAGCTGTTTGTGAACCCATACAAACTAACGTTTCGCAAGACATTGCAGCTTGCATCTTCAGAGTAAATAGAACACTGAACGCAAATCCAAGAAGCAGAGGTATTTAAAGTCGGGCAGAACGACGGAGTTCTGGTTGGCTGTCACCGTTGGACAAAGACGGATCCGGTGGAGTGTGATCATGTGATCGATGGTGCGTAGGAGTCTGTAGAGGATAAACTACTGGAGTCCAAGCTTTACTGAGTCTAAAACCATCCTCCTTGTTTATGTTGTTAGGTTATTTTTCAATTTCAATTGCTTCAGGTATGATTAGGGGGAAGTAATGAGGCATTCCGGCAAGTACCCGATCATTGTCAAAGTCCATCTTATGTCCAGTTAAACCAGTATGTTCAGCCACCGCAGATTTTGTGATGCGTTTATGTTTGCAATCACCTGTGTGCTCTCGCAATCTTAACTCAATGGAACGACCAGTTTGTCCGCTGTAGTTTGAGCCACAGGAGCAAGGGATATTGTAGACCCCGGCTGATTTTAAATTTGATATATGATATTTTACGGATTTGAAACCGTTTCCCAATGTTTCATTAGTCCTAAAGACTGTCTTTATGCTGTACCTTCTAAGAACATGCCCAATATTATCAGTAGTACCTTTACTGTAAGGTAGAAAAGCTAAGCCTTCCGAAGGTGCCAGTTCCTCCTTAGTATGGCTGTTCCGCATTGTGGATTGCTCTCTGAATTTCTGTGGCTGTATAACCATTTTGTTGTAACGACATCAAGAGATGAGTTTTCTCTTGTTGTAGGTGTTCTGCATCTGAGATTCGAACTGCTCTGGTTGTTAGAGTTTTTAGCACAGTTGCTTTCTGCATCGGGTGATGATGCGAACTTGCATTTAAATACCTGTCTGTATGTGTTTTCTTTCTGTAAACTGCGTGCCCCAAGCTGCCATCTGGTTTGCGTATAACATGTACGTCTAAGAATGGAATACTGCCATTTTCCTCTACTTCCATTGTCAATTGGATTTGATCATGAACTGAGTTAGGTGTACCAGAAATTGTTCTAGTGTTTGGCGTCCGTGAGACCAAATGACGAACGTATCGTCTACATATACGAACCAGGATTTAGGTTTAAGATCAGCTGCTGCCAAAGCTTTGGTTCAAAGTCTTCCATGTATATGTTTCCAATAACAGGTGATAGCGGTGGACCCAAAGCCGCTCCTTCAACCTGTTCATACAAGTTGCCATTCCAACTGAAAAAGGTGTTTTTCAAACATATTTCGACTAATTAGTTTAGATCTGTAGGTAGTTTATCTCTTAGGATTTAGAATTTGCGGAGTTTCTCCAAAGAGTTTCGGAGGATTGATGCCTCCGTGACTATGAACCTAGCATTAGAAATTAAATAGAAATGTTGATTTTTATAACACAAAAGTTAGAACAAATATACGATAAGTAGAATAAATGAGAAGCAGTCGATTCTGCTAGATATTAGCAGCATAAGTAAACCCCCTAATAGCATTTTTACTGCAGGTTCAACTATGTCCGAATATTTAGTTTTCTGGCGTCTTTTATATGAAGTTTGTTTCACAGCAATGGCATTTTAAATTATTATCGAAATTGTCGGATTCGGTAAGATCTAGGACGCGGTTTTCCAAACATCCCTAAACACTAGACCAGCTGAAACACTCCACCGAGGCCGGCCTGATAGCAGACAGTTTACTTGAAAATGGATTAATATTAGAAAAAACAAATGAGTAAATTTTCCATATTGATGTAAAGTTCAACTCGGTTGTAACAAGCATATTAATTAGTTGGATGTACATTTGTAGGAAATTTTCTTTTTCGCCAATGTTTTGCGTTTGGAGACTTTTCCGCGAGGTAATTCATTCTAATTCAGAATTTTCAGCAAAAATTAAAACCGTCAGTATAAGAATTTGAGAAGTTTTTAGTAATCAAATAATAAAATAATACTTCACTTTCCATAATTTCTAATTTACGTTGTTGCAGTTTCTCTAATTATTAGATCAAATTTGGTATCACCTAAGGGACTGAATACTTCACAGACCGTGTGGTTTGATGGCGATTAATAAGTTAACTAGTAAACAGCCGAAGTAGTTGATTTACGTGATTATCCGGCATCCACAATTTACCTAACTGATACAATACGGGCTTCCTTTCGTATTGTGCGTTATCAGCAGTTTGAATCACTGATATCTGAAAGCATATTGCGGGACAGGTTATAACAACCGGAACATCAATTAATTCAATTGATGATTTTTAATTGATATGTATTATTTGACTTTACAGCCATAAATTCAGTGACGAGTAATTATTGTTTAAGCTTTCTGTGTCCCGTATATTGGTCACTGTATCACTTGGCGCCGTTCCAATATAATTAGTTGTTTGATATTTTAATGGCGGAATCGTCTTGATTAATTTTAACTGTGAAATTTTATAAATATTTAATTATACAATACGGATTTGTATTTATCTGTGTATAAAATCCGTATCTATTTTAATGGACAAAAGTATAAGCACTTATATTATGAAACACATATTTGTATGTATGGGACCAGTATAGTTTTCAAGACTAATAACTTACTTACCGTATACAGTTGTATTATTGTTTTCCTATTCTACTACATATCAACATATTTCATTAAAGTGGTTCAAACGTTGAGTGAATTGATATAAACTATTTTTCCAACTTAAAATCTTAACACTATAACTATTTACGTGTTAGTTAGCAGATATGCATATCCAATTCATTTCATAATCAGTGGCTTCTTAAGTATTTTAGGATCTGTTAAAGAAGTAGAATGAATTTCATAATTATTTTTATAGTGCGTTAATCTGTTTCCCGCAAAATTTACATTTGCATTTCTTTCCGAAGAATATTTCATCATCATCATTATCTGACATGGAGCTGACTCGAGGGTCACTCCTGGATTACGCCAGACCCACCCCATGCCAGTAGGTGGGAAGGAATTTATGGGATAGGGTGGGATCAGGTGGGGTGTTGCACCGCGTTAGCTGCCTGCAATGTATACCGCAAGGCACCGCTGCTGAAACACCGGGTAGTTAGTAAGCTACGCATCAATGGGATTTTGAGTACGTAACCGGGATCGTTATGCGATTATGCATTTGAACCTAATAAACTTTGGTATCAAAGTTTCACATTGTTCGTATCTCTTATCTATCTATTGTTCTAGAGTAATATATTCCACCTATCTTAGTTTCCTAATAACTAATAGCTTAATATTAACCCCAAATCGTACTATTTCCACTTAATTTTAATGTCGACTCTCGATTCTTCTTCCTTCTTTTCCCTTCTTCCCCTCTGCAGTTGTCGACTAGGAGTCTATCGTTTCCTTTTCCACTGGTACTTGTTTTGTTCGTTCCCCTTTGTATTCCCCTTCCTCGGACTACAATACTATGCTACTACTACTACACTACTTGATCACTTAGCTTTTCTATACTTCTCTCCCTCGTGTTTGCTGTTTTCTTGTTGACCGCTAACCTTTCACCTTTGATCGGTCAGCTGATAGAGCATGTGGACGTTGGTTCGCTTGATTGTTTATACACCCGCACTTCACTCACTTGGTAATTTCCACACCGAAATAAATCTTAAGCACGTCTTGCTAAGCAATTTTGCCCGAGAGATCCCAAAAGCACATCCGTTTCCTCGCTCGTTGCAAACGGAAGTCCCATTTCTTTCCGAAGAATATTTGTTAAAAATATTTTTTAATGTTGTTAATGGTAAATTCCAGTACATAAAATACTTATTTACTTATTTATCCCGTAACCTCTTCTACCTTAGATCTAGAGGTGATTAACCTCCTCCAACCTCTTTATCCTTGGCTTTCTTCTTAGCTTTGGCTCAGTCGAGTCGTTTTTCTTGAGCATATTTGCTAAATATTGGTTCCACGTCTTCTCCGGTCTTCCGTACTTGGTTTTGTTGTCTGTTTCTATTTCCCATATCAATTTAACAGTCATGTCTTTAACCATTATCATGATGTAGCATGAAGTACACTTTTTTCTCCTAAACTTTTCATTACCATCTCACTTCTTAATTTGTCGATTTTAATCACTCTTTTAATTTTTCTTAGTGTTTTCACCTCACGTGCTTCTAGTTTTCGCTTCATATTAGGTATATATATATAAGAATCAGTACGAAGATGGACTCATATATTTTGCATTTCGTAGCTTTAGACACTTTTCTATTATTGAAAAAAGTAGTTATATAGGGCCCCGTATATAGACGTTGTGAATCCGAGTTGTTCACTCACTTTTAATCCTGCTTGATTTTTTCATTATTGCCCCAGGGTATTTCAGTTGGTTGGTTTGTGGTATATTTTCTCTATGTGTATTTATTATATATTATTATACTTCCTCGGGTGCATTTGCTTTGTTTATTGTTTCAGTCTTGCTTAGGTTAATCTTTAAGTTAAAGTATTAAGAAGGCCTCCCATTTCTCAAATTTTCCTTGGAGTTCTCTCTTGTTGTTAAGTGTATTCCTTTTTCCTCTAGGTTTACTTGCCTTGCTATTTCATCTATTAGCATAACAAAAAGCAGCGGACTTCTTTACCTTTACGAATCTTGTGTTACTAAGGCTATTGTTCAAGTTACCTTCTATTCGCACCGTGTTTTCAGTATTACAGTATAAACTCCAAATTTTCTTGATCATCTTATTACTAATCCCTCTTCTGCCATTGTTTCCCATATTTCCACTATTAGTCAGCCATGGAAGCTTCTTGAGAATCTATTCAGCATCAATAGAGTTTTTTTATCAACGGTTAAACCTTTTTCAGCTATTTGTCGGCTAACCAAAATCCAGACATGAGTAGTTCTTGCTAATCTCGATCCTCCCTGAGTACCCCTCAGAGTACTTTTTATTTCGCTATTCAATAACTCTCTTGTGTATCACACTTGTGGGATACTACTGGTTCTCCATGCTAATGAGTTTATTCTGTGTAGTATCGCAACTCACTCTTCTATCACAAATTTTAGGATTTCAGATCGTATGTAGTTTCTTCACTGCTTCCTCAACTTGACTTAGTTTCATCTCTTATTCCTGTTCTTCCACTAAATTTGTATCTTGGTGTATCCTATAGAATAGACCATTCATCCGTTTCCCTTGTCTGTTCCTAACAAGTCCATAAAATGTTCCCATCGTCATTCTAAGAAGGTGATTATTTTTCCTTTGCCGTCCTTTATTGTTCTTAGAAGATTTTAAACCTCTTAATGTGCGATGTAACATCATCTTGGCATTACTAGTAGCATCAGTTTCCATTTTCAAGCCAAATTCTTTCCTCTCCTTGGTTTCCACTAGCTGTTTCACCTCTTCTCTTTTTTTATTCTTAATGTGTTTTTATATTCCTAATGAAGTTCTATGTTTTCATTAGCTTTTAAGTATTTTTTCCATAGTTGTTTCTTTATTTCCATCTGTGCCTTTATTTCCTTATTCCGATATGCCGGTTGTTTCTTTTTATTCATGTTGTTACCATTTTCTTGAACTTTTCCTATAGAAAATATTCTCGTTCAATTTAACTTTCTATCAGAACTAATAAAATAAAATTGTAATATTATTTGTTAAACCCCACCTTTCATTTTTTTTTAAATGGCCGTACTATATTCCAAGAATCACTATTTTATTTAACATTCTCTGTAAACATTTATAAAACAACAGTTACTAATAATACATAGAAACTTACCTTCTAGTCAATATTTAACAGAAAAAGCAGACTAAGGTGTCCACGATTCAGAGTTTTCTAAGGGATTTGTGATTGTTTGAAGTAGAATTTTTGTTTTCACTTAAGCAAATATATTTTCTTCAGCACAAGTCAAAATTTCACTGATTAATCAATACTTCTTAGCTAAATGTCCAGGATTTTCCTTTTATACTCTTCCAGAAAAAAGGTAGCGTTGCTATAGCAACTTACAAAACCTGCAGATTTTAAAACAATATCTAATCTACCTAGCGAATCACCTGATGATTTTTACCAATCAGGACGCCGCTAGGAAAATGCCAAATTCGAACAATAAATCTTATAATCTAAATAATTTAAGTATAGATTCTGTTAGGCAAAAACTAATGACATATTCAAAAACCTCATTAAAAGACGAATCTTTTAAGACCCAACATGACCTATCTAAAACAAATACAACGCTAATAGTTAACAACAAAATCTATAAATTATAAATACACAAATAAATCTACTATGAAACTTTATGAAAATAAACTTAAAATATCTTAATATATCCATACTATCGTTTATAAAACATTTTACCAGGATCTAAACACATAAATATAGGAAAATTTTGAAATTTCATAAAGTACATAGACTTTTTACATATAAACATAAACAATTCCATAAGTAAAGCATTGTTCCTTACAAATTTCACATGAAAAGATGCCCTGTTTAATAAATCAATGGCATTTGAACCCATAATTCCCTAAGGAATAGAAATAAGCAATTTCCACATATATAAACGAAATTGTCAAAATATGTTTAAATAACACATAAATAAACAAATATAGTATTGCTGATATGGGAAATACGACGAATATCATCCCTCTCACTTGTACTACAAGTTTACAGACAAATATAGCAGAATCTTAGCATTCTTTCGATGTATTTTTCAAATTCTATAATCGTCTTTGAAAATTATATAGTTTTGCAGATAAACAAATTAATACACATTTAATGTTTAAATAAATACAACACAAAGTTGCCTCTTATGCTAAGTCAATGGCATTCAGTACAACATATAGCTAATTAACCACATTAAATCTACAAAATTAGTCTGAACTGTCAAATTATAAACATTTACATTAATATCATTATTATTACAGCTCACGATTCAGTAAAATTTGGTGCAAGGCATAAAAACAACTTTATAAACACGGCTCCATTGCCAAATTTCCCTCAGATGAACTCAAAACTTGCAATTCCCATAATACGACAACCCGAAGAATCATCGGAGAGAACAACGGATGAATTCCTTCGAAAATAATGCATGTGAACTACTCATTTTCACACAGGAAAGCTTCCTATAGCTTTAATACTTTATAATTAATTAGAATTAAGTCCATTTTATTAAGTTTAACACAGCAATATATATATATATACATGTATGAAAACAGACAGTGATGTTACATTATTACTAATTATTATAAAATTTTTAAGGCTGTAATTTACTATCCTCTCAAAATTTTTAATTGAAAATTAGAGTTTGAATACAAATAGCGCTTCTGATTTCCATCAAAAATGATACAGAGGTTGGTTTCCACACGTATAGGCGTTCTCAGTTTAAACACTAACAAGTCTAAATAATAAATTTACAACGTTACGATTAATATGATCTATTAGCGTAAAATAAAATATAAATATTACTAAAGGAATATCCAATTTCATAATTTCTATTATTTAAATTATACAAAACAAAAAACAATTTGCAGTTTTCGTAACGTGCACAATAACATGGATGATAATAAAGTAATAGTTGTCTTTGTTTCAATTTGAATGTTAAATGGAAATTGCATCCAATATAGCAAACATGCAGCAACGAGCGTTGTTTATGTGTAACAAATTTAATTGAATTTGAAAAATTCATTGTACAAGGGCGGTTAAGTAAAATTATCCATCAGTTTTACTGCATTGCGCTCATGGAACGATTTCATTTATCGGCAACCTTTCGCAAATAGATAACATTACAATAGTAGAGCAAATAACTCTTTCACTGATGATGGCGATTATGCGGGCATCCGGGTAGATTGCGCTTTATTGAGCACCGCTTCCAATTTTATACACCACTGATATTGCAAAAAACGACCGGGTATAAATATTTACTGGAACTTGCGACGGTCAATATCTAATAACGGCGACGTGTTCTTTTGTATTTTCAAGCAGCATATACACCATTGAAATTCTGGCAATTTTAAGTACTCATTCAATGTTAACCCCCAAATCTGATACGATCATTTAGAAATAAAGACTTAGTAGGTAAACTCGTTGGCTATGATCCACGCGTTGTTTAATATATAGTTAACGAAGATATCTTGTCTAAATAAATAGTTGGTTTTTATAATAGAACATCCTATATATCCCGATATCCCTTTTTTGTCGAATATCTTACAGTTTTTATAATTATATGTTGCTCTAATTGATTGCTCTATTATTTTAGCGTCCTGTATATTATTATAATGTTGTATTTTTTGATTGGATGTTTTAGTGAGACACACTTTTATTCTGATGTAGTGGAAAATACATTGGAAGTACATGAATTGCATCGTAAATAGGAACCCAGAAATAATACCATTCCAAATATATACTTTTAGGAGGGTGTATAGTGGTATGGTATGACCGCACTCACCGAACTCTGGTATAATGAAATTCTGAATATAACATTTCTTTACGTCGTGAATATTTGGATTAGAATTATTTACTGTATTCCATTTTCCTTTTTCTCTCATCCTAATAATAGGCATACTATGCATTGTGAATAATATGCTCATAATGGCGGTTTAAAGATTATGTTTTAATTAAGGTGTGCAAAATAATATAGGTGAATCACTTGACTCTAATTTTACCAAACTAATATTGAATGATATCTGTTTGGTTTCTATTAACATGAGGTTTGAGAGAACGACATAAATAGGTACAAGGTATCCCGTATTAATATATTGCCGAATATAGGCTGTTCATATATCAAGATATTGATTTAGTGCTGTAGCTAGTTTTCTACGACGAAAGATAAAGTGTTAAAGTTCCAGCACCAAACTAAACTGGTATTTACCTTAAATTTAAATCAATTGCTGCCCAACCAAATTTGTATCAATTAGAGTTGGGAAAAGTAACTGCTGATACGTAGGTGTCTGATTGGTTACAAACAACGGAAACACTTCTATTTTGTACTCGCTGTGTTTCATCACTTATGATCTTCATGGAGGCGAGACGGCGTGCATTACGTAATAGGCACTGTACCATAGAGGGGTGTATAATGATTATAATGAGCCACAAAAGTTGTCCAACACTTAGTACTCACCGTCCCCGGTGGACAATAACCAAATAATGTAGGGTCTGCAGGGCGCTCTTGAATTAAAGACTGCATGTTTGCTGTTCTTTGTGGAGCTCGTTAGACATTCAATGAACCATAATAAGGTATAATGAAAAATGATCCGTGACCTCGTAAGTGCTTAATCCCACAAGAGAAGTGACATCGTTAACAGTAAAAATCGAACTTCTTCGATTCGGCACTGTATATATTCGTACTTCCAAACAATTAATTGCGTACATTTCAGCCACCTTCGTGGAAAAGGAAGTGTTAAATGAAAATAAGTTTCAGTTCACATATGTCGGAAAAGCTAAAAATATCCAGACAGATGACGAATTTCTGATTATTAGACAAGGATGTATTAGGCACAACAACATATTTCTATTTTTTCAAAAATCCCCAAATTGCAGCTAGTCTAAAATAGTTGAATATTTATTTATAAATTTTTATAATACATTTCATGGATGACAATAAGTCGTAAGATAGATTGTGGTGGTAGCTCAATTGGCAGAGCGCTCGCTTTCTGAGTAAAGCGTCGATACTGGTTTGTATTCGAAACCTAAGCATTACTACACATGTTGTCAAATGAGAAGTTTCACTTGAGTGCAATTGCGCAGTGGCATATTTCTGTTATCTGCAGCGAAGCCCATTTACTTACTAAACGTTGAGCACTACAGTTAGGGTACACTCTGAGAAAAAGTACGCGTTACTTGTGTTCGTTTTTAGGATTTATGATAATAAACACATCTTTGTAGCTTTATGCAGGCCCTAGAGCGAAGGATGCACGGCAGGCATTTGCTAAAGAACTGTCACGCCTATTTTAATTTTTGAAAAATAAATTGATGAAGTGTAGAACCACTCTCGATGCTACGCCACTGCTCAGGTAAAAAATTAATAACTTGACAATGTTAGTATCCCGGAAAAACCAATCGAAGAAGGAGTGGATTCTAAACAATTAAATAATAGGCGCCAACGACTTATAATTTATTAACATCGTCCGAGGTGTAAGATGGGAAGTCGGAACCTCCAGATGGCTAATCACCTACCTTATCTCTCGTATCTCTCATTAGGTAAACTTGTTTCTTTATAATCGTCGATAAAGAAAAGACAAGTTGCAACTAACTTCGTTTAATTTCTAATTAACACAACCCCACAAGTGTAATTAAAAAAAAACAGCCCCAATTTTACGTAATAAAGAAATAAATAAAATTAGTTTCAGGCGAAACTCAAACAACTGAAGGACTATGATTGTGCTTATCGGATCATCATAAGATTAAGGTTCTAGCCCAAAATCGCGTTACGAGAGGCCTCCGCGAAACGAAATCCTGCGTGGTCATAACCGACCAAAAATAGAAAAATTCAACCTGAAAACACATGCAAACGCAATGCCGTCCCACTATCGGAGCACCCTATACATAAACACGTAAAATTGTTCCCCAATACAATAACTTTGATAATGTAATAATAATTAAGGTCTACATAATTATACTTAATTATTCCCCAACATTACAAATCCCCGGACACAATCAAGTTAACGAAATGGTTTATATGTGAAAATAATGCAATCATAAATAACAAGAGTCACGTCCTCAAAAATATTAACGTGAAATAATATTAAATTCACTTCCCTGTTGCAAGTGTAACGCCTATCTCTGCGAGCAGGTTTCAACGTGGTTATCACTAGAGCCAGCGTTTGGATTGGTCGAGGAAAAACCTATCCCCAACGTTCTCGGCGATGTTTGCGTGCTTAGTTGACCTTATCAACGGAGTTCCCAACCGAGCGTATCTTGCCCAAATTAAATTACAGCGAATATTAGCATTGAAGTTTGAAAAAATTTAAGACTGAACAATCTTTCTATTAATAAATAACTCACCAGTCGATGGAAAACTGGCGACAAAAAAATCTGTTTGGCCGGAATAATCTCTGTATTGGAATACTAATTCTTGGAGTTTTTTGACTTCCTCTAAACTAGAACCCAACTCCTGTGCCGTGAAGTTTTAAATCGGAACACTAATTTCCAAATCGATAATGATTTACCAAAATTTTCACTCACTTGGCACGTATATGTCCGACCAACCGTCAATACTCAAGTCTTCGTTCCTGGACTTGTCGTTCTAAAATTTTTCTGTTTCCACCCCCCTCAATTTCCCGAAACTCCAAAACTATGCGCATAAGTCGACCGTGTCTTTCGAAATGTAAAATGCAAAACGGGTTGCTTTCAACCAGGCGCGGAATTCGTTAGAGAACCTTTGACTTAAGTTGACACACTGAATTTTAAATAGTAAGCGGTCTTTATATAATTAAATTACTTTGTTGAAAAGTTTGATTCTGTTTTATTAATTTACCTGTTTACACTTGTGTTGTGAGTATGGAGTTTTAATCGAAAATTAGAAATAAGCGGATGAGCGGCCAAAGTAAGGAAATTGTGGCGAACATTTTAAGATTCAAGCAAGAAGAGCGCGAACCCGTTCGTTTACTACATGAGTGTACTTCGACGAAATGAAGAACCGAGAGTAAGTGCATCTCCTTTGCTCCGAATTCTGTCTTGCTTCCTATGCTGCACATCTCAAGTGAAACTTCTCATTTGACAACCTGTATACAGATTTATAGAAATCTTGTCTGCAACCCGCTACACACACTACACCCACCATTATCAAGTAAGGACCGACCTGTAGCTTGTCTGCCTTTACAAGTATTTGCTCTAGAAGTTTGATCAATATTTGCACAAGCTACAGGTTGGTCCTTACCTGATAATGCTGGGTGTAGTTCCCAAATGACGACGCGGTCTAAGCCGAAAGTAAATTGTAATATTGACAGTTCGAGAAACCGTGAAAGCCTCAAAGAATAAAATTCAACCTCTTTTTAGGGGCTGTTTTTTGACAAACTGTGTATGTATCAATCGGCCTAGAAGCATTTAATTTTTAAAAATTTCGAATAGGCCTTACAAACTATTATTTTCTTCAAAATACAGCTTTGGAAGTTTCACAATGGTTTACAACCTCAATACTTCTGGACTTCTTCAATTCTACCGCGTAAAAGTTTGTTAATTACCTAAAATTGATAATGATTGGATGATTAATTGTTGAATAAGTGGGCTTAAACTCGTCATTTTCAAAAAATAGCAGCAGACTTATCCTTAAAGCTGGAGTTCGGGAAAAAGTAAACTATTTTTAGTAAAATGCTTTAGGGCAATGATTTCCAAAATGAGGGTCGTGTCGCCTTTGAGGGTCGCAAGGGGATTTCCAAACAAAAACAAAATGCCTTTTTAAGGCATTTATTTTTGCGTTTTACAAAATAATCAATAATAAATTACACTAAAATATTAAAATTTTTAATAAATGCAAGAACCTAAACATAAATAACTCTAAACAGAAAAACTAATAGCAAAGCAAAAATATTAATACTCTGTATGTGCCTGTTTTACAGAAACTAGCTTCTCAAATTTTTATACATTCACACTACCCCCCTCCCGAACCGCTTTCGCATTACTTCAGGAGGGTGCGGGTGTCCCTTACATTTTACCTATTCTTGCAACATGCACCCTAAACTTAACTAAGTGAAATACGGTTGTCGCCTCAGCCGGAGCTTGACCCCTAGGCCGATTGTGCCGTATTGCACTGTGACCTCGACTGACATTATTTGCACTGTTCTATCGAGGCCCCTAGCTCTTCCAATCTGGGCTCTGCAGTCGATACATACACTATAATATCATTTTCAAGTTCGAGGCGATTTCTTACTTCTGTTTTGATGGCAGTTATAGACGAAAAACTTAATTCGCACAAATATGATGTAGCAAATGGCACCAAACACTTATAGCTTCGTCCGAAAGCTAAGAGTATTCTGGCATTCTTTTGGTCAGAATTTGATCTACGCTCTGGGTCTAGTTTCAATTCGTTTTTTTTTCATGTTCGTCGAAATTTCAGCTTGTTCAACGGAATTGTCTAAAAACGGATTCAGTATCCATCTGTGATTGGCATAACTGTTTTGAATTTCCTTGGGGGAAATAGTCAATGAACTGTTGTTTTAAATTGTGCAAACTAACTAACATATCTACAAACGCGTGCTCAGTATTTGTCATATTATTATCCTTAACTAAGTTCACCATGAGTTCTTGAACGCACTGAAATGAACCAAACTTCTTCTTTCCATTTGAAATCGATAAGAAATTAAATTTCTTTATAAATCCGTTAATTTTGTTCGTAGCTATTATTATGTTAATATCGCGGTTTTGTAAACTGATATTGAAAGTGTTTAAGTATTGGAAAATATGAGCAAGGAAAGCCAGGCTAAGAAGCCAAAGGAAATTGGAAAATATATTCTCATATTTCGGTTTCCCATTTGCAGGTACAATAGTTCCGCTTTTAACTCGACAACCCTTTTCAAGCCGTTATTCCTCTAAAGCCATCTTACTTCCGTGTGATATAGAATATTTGCGTATAAAGAACCCATGTCTTCACAAATTTCCCGAAAAATACGACTCTGCAATGCGTTTCCCTTGATGGAATTTACCATTTTAATGACTCTTTTAAAACATAATCTAATTCAGAAGGTAATGCAGGAGCTTAAAAATAGTGTACCCATGTAGCATTTGGCATTATCTTTTCTAATCTGACAATAAGATCAAATCGATGTCCTATCATAGCTTCATCATAGCGCCATCGGTGCATATAGTAACGCATTTTGCCCAGTCAATCTTTTACTTATTAGTACTTTGCATGAAAGTGTCAATAAACATTTTGCGGTAGTGTTGACCTCTAATGGAGTACAAAATAAAATATCTTCTGTAATACCAGTATTAATTCAGTATTATATCTTACAAATCTTTCAATTACACTTCCTAGTATGCACATAACATCTGAACCTATCCGTGGTGGTTAGAAGGACTATTAGATGTTGGTTTAAACATAAGAAATGATATGTACTATCAACGGGATGAGGCTCCCCCATATTTTTCCTAGCGGTACAGGCAGCATCTGAATGAAAGCTTTCCAGATCGCGGTGATCCGATTCGTTGACCGCTAGTGTCTCCAGATCTGACAACACTTGACTTCTGTTTGTAGGGTTGGTAAAAGTCGAGGTGTTCAAATCAAAAGCGGACAATCGAGATGCACGAATTCTTCGTATTGTAGATACATGGTTCTGCTTGTATACAGGTGCATTCAAAAGAACAGCAATTGCTATTCACAAACGATCAAGAAAGTGTCTGAAGGTCCATAGAGATTATAATGTATAAAAATGTATTGTTATTTCCAATTTTAAGATGCTGTAATTCGAAAGAAATATAAATCATGTGTAATTTAGTCATATGCTAATTTGTAGAATATTCTCCCGCAGTTTGGAACTTTCCTAACGAGTAACTCTGTACATCTGTGTTTGTGTCTTAGATTTACGCACACAGCCATATTTTCTACAAATCCCGTATTTCAATCAAAATCTCAATACAGAAAAGTCTTACGATCATAATGCATCCTCGTACTGGAAGAATGAACATCTAAAGAACAGTATTGCGGACTTCAGCTGAGTCTATCATCCCAACAAATTTAAAATACTTACTTGACAATAGTTTACTATGAGCTATGTTTATAATTTTCAAATATTCGTATTAAGGCCCGTAGGCATCACATATATGGCAATCCATTAATGTACATACACGTGCATGCACATCATCATCATCATCATCATCTGACATGGAGCCGACTCGAGGGTCAATCCTGGATTACGCCAGACCCACCCCATGCCAGTAAGATAATATATCCTGTGGTTTCAAATCCATCGGCAGCTTAAAAACTGCATAGACTTCTCAAGGCAAGCTGCGGGATTGAGCCAAAACAAAACAAGATAATAAATATTAGAAAAAATTTAAACAAGATCAGTTTCTGAGAAATGTTCTTGCAAATTTGAATATTTATGAATATTCAAAAACTTGTAAGGGCTTTAGTTTTGAAGCTAGATAGTTCTCCGAAGATTTTCTTTTTGAAATCGGATGTCCTATAAACAGTCTTCCGTCCAATTTTGAAAAGTGAGTCAAAAAAGGAATGCTTGTTAATCGATGAGCACAAGTTGAATCGTTTGTAAATCTCTTCTTCTTTGCTGCAGTTTTTTGAAAGAGTAGGAGCTGAAGCTTTGGAACTGTGTCCTCTAGAGATGTATCTATTAATTTTTAAGGTACGGATGGAAAGGCCCGCGCGCCTGCACTTACATTTTGAATCAGTCACTGTTTGGGATATTTAGAAACTCAAAACGTTTACATCGGTAAAAATCTGCGTAAATTTTATCGATGCATGAAGTATAGGAAACTAAAAAGATGGACCTATTACACTCATTAATGGCATCGCTCTACCACAGAATTTTCTAATCGCCTAAAGTTCTATAATCAGTGTTCCCACATTTCAATTCGAGGAACTCCGTTTAGAGGCAAAAATTCCTACTTTCAATAAGGGAACACAACCAAATCAGAACTAACTAATCATCCAGAAAGTTTAAAGCAGCGCCTGACAGAGGATTTGGTGTCGTCTCGCACATTGTGTTACACCAACACCGCAGTTCCGATGCGACGACAGAAGCTGAATGTTAAACTTGCGCAAGGATGAAATTTCTAACTATTTTGAACGGCCTGCGTCCTTGAACATCAATTAATTTTTAATTCCCAGCAGCTAATTTATAAGTGCAGCATGTGCAGTTGCAGAGTGTGCACGTATGCAAAATAAAACTCACATTTTAAAAAGTTCAAGTTCGCTTCGAGAACCGCTTAGTCAAAATATTTTGGCGCTATGGTTGGTCAGATATTTTGGGGTAGAAAACGCGCCGTCACAGGCAAATGAGAATGTAATCTCGACACACACTCCGTTTGTGTAAACACCAAAATGCGCTTAGCAAATAAAAAAAATGATTCGTTATATCACATTTCCTAAAATTATACATTGCTAAGCGAATATATGGAACGAGCATACCTAATTAAGGTAAACAATCCACGATAATACTAGAGGAGAACACGTTCGTTAATTAGCCACCACATGGCTTTGTTAGTTGATTTTCCTCCTGCTCCAGAATTAGATACTAAACACTTTTCAAAAAATTATTTACGTTGAGTATGCTAGTAAGCCAACAACATGTGCTACATATTATAGATTTTTAAAAGGAGACCGAGTGACTGTATAAATTACAATAATAAGACAGCGTAGCGGGAAACTTTTAAATATGTAATACCAACAACCTTGCCCAGAAAAAGATAACAGAAACAACGTGGGTAATTTTACAAAACGAATTCCCATATAAAAATAACGAAATGTAGTATTCTGTAATTGAATTCACCAACGTATTGTTTGCTTGACATCTAGAAAACATCCAAAAATGGTAAACACGGAACACAATATCTTTAACGTTTATAAATAATAATGCCACACGATGGTTACTTAACGTTCTTAACAATCATTCCATTGAAGTTCTAGGTATCTCTGATTCTTTCAACAGGAAAGTATATTTGTATTAACGTTTATATACACATCAATACTTATACATTGTAAGTACATCAGAATCTACTTTTCAATGTTTAGAAAAAAAAACCTGACTAACCTCCGTATCAGATAAAATGATAAATATCTTAATAATGTCCGCATGTTCCTATTTGTTAAAGTTACAATTTCTTGGGGTGTCTATCGACACCTAAATACAGCGAAACAAATTAGGACAAAATAAAACAACAATACGACTGCACCGGAACATGAGATTTTTAACAGCCGTTCTCCCACGCAATGCAATAGCAAATCTGCAAGGTATTCTGCACATGTTAAGCTGTAGGATCCTCTATATCTGTGGTACTGTAAAGCGCAACCGAGGCATAGGAGAGAAGATCGGTATGTCTTGTAAGAGACATAACTGGAAACTTCGAGATGGTATATATAAGTACTTTTGATATCATATTGGATTTTTAAATTAAATCAGTTATGTAGAAGATATCTTCAAGATATTTTTACCATTGACTAAGTGAAGCATGCACTTAATAATTTCCTATAACAAAGTAACATTTTTGAGTCCTGTTGGATCTCTAAAATCCAAATATTAGCAAATCGTTTCACTTCAAGGTAGTTTTTGAATTTATTAAATAAAACATACCAATTTTTAGCCACGTCATGGAATTGTGGATACTTTTTAAAGTATATATGTGCAGCCAGTCTCAAGATATACGAGGTAAAATCCAACATTTCCTAGTGAGGTGCGGAGATAGTCACACATCCTTGTTTCCCATTGGTGCTGGTATTCCCCAGGGGAGTATTCTGGGTCCGCTTATATATATCCTTTTTACCGCTGATCTACCTACCACAACAAGAACTACGACGGCCACATTTGCCGACGATACCGCGATACTCTCCTAACATAAAGATCCCAATATAGCTACTGAACATCTCCAAACCCATTTACAAAAGTTAGAAACCTGGACTAACAAATGGCGAATCAAATTTAAATGAGAATAAATCAGTTCATGTGACATTTACTCTGAGAAGAGGCACCTGTCCACCTGTATTACCTAAAAATAAACAAATACCACAAGAAGTACAAGTTAAGTATCTAGGTATGCACTTAGACCGACGAATGACATGGAAGAAACATATATGGACGAAAAGAAAACAGCTTGGTCTCAAAATACAGAAAATGTACTGGCTTATAAAAAGAAAATCGCAGTTATCCATAGAAAGCAAAATACTATATTATATAAGGCCATGGTTAAACCCATTTGGGCATATGGGATACAACTCTGGGGAACAGCTAGCAACTCAAATATAGATATTTTAAGACGATTCCAATCTAAAGTGCTAAGGTCTATGGTTAATGCTTCTTGGTATGTGCCAAACTACCGTTATTCAGCGAGACTTAAATATCCCCTCAGTCACAGAAGAAATTCAAAAATACAGTGTTCATTATCGAGATCGACTCAGTGCTCATCCAAATGCGCTAGTGGTACCCTTGCTTGAAGACGATGATGAGCAACCCAGACTTAAGAGGTTCAAGCCCTCCGACCTACCAAAGCGCTTCGAATGAATATGCAATATTGTTACTAACATTATTACTTAAGTCAACAAAAAATTATTTATATTACTGGAAATATACAGTGGTTTGTTTCCAACATGTTATAGTTGTTATTATATATATACTGTCATAACATTTACTGAATGCCTCAACGAGGCAGATTGTAAAATGAATAATAATAAAAAAAAATAGTATATGTGTGCAGCCAATCTCAAGATATACGAGCTAGAATCGAAAAGTTCTTGATATTAGCATGGGACGTGTTAGAGTGGGGGTTCTACTAGCCAGCGAAAACGCTTGGATGATTGAAAACCGTTTATGATGATGACGCTCTGAAGAAATCTGCGAGTTACGATTGTACAATCGATTTTAAAATGGTAAATCGTTAGAAGATTAAGAACGCACTGAGAAGAAACGACAAAATGTTAACAAAAATTTAAAACCTGGTTAAATCTATCCACCGTGTAATCATTCAACCGTAAATGAAAGCGGCATTTCCTATGCATCTTGCCAGACCGTTTCACAAGATGATTTACGTTTGAGAACAGTGAGCGCAAACTTAGTTCCCTGCGTTTTGACAGAGAAGCAAATGGAAGACAGGAAGTTGATTGCTGTCGAACGTTTTGAATGATTAACAGAAGAAAAAGACTTTATTTATGGTCTAGAGACCAAAAAATAATTCTCTGTATGGTATTGTAAAGCATTTCCTATGCCGAAGTCACGAGTGGTCAGATCATAACAAAAAGTTTATGTTGGTTTGCTGTTTTTGATAGTCTGGAATTAGTTTACCACGAATTTATACTCTTTGGTCAAACTGTGAACGTAACCATCTATGTAGCTATTCCATCCATCGATGGATGTAAGCCTCTCCAAGTCCTCTCCATTCCAATCTGTTTTGTGCCTTTCTCATCCAGTTGTAACCTACGAACCTTTTTATATCATCCGTTCATCTAGTTTGCAGACGTCCTACACTCTTGTTGTGGTGCCGTGGTCTCCATTCGATAATTTGTTTGGTCCCCCGGTTATCTTGTAGCCTGGCCATGTGAACCCGCCCAACTCCATCTTTGTTTGCGTAGTCGATAAACAACGTTAGTTTCTCGTGATCGTTTTCTAATTTCTACATTTGGAATACGGTCTGCTAGGGTGATGTTGAGCATGCGCCTTTCCATTGCACCCTGCGTTATCTGTAGTCGTTCAATTATGTTCTTGTTTATTGCCAACGTTTCCATTCCGTATGCTAGTACGGGGAGTATATGTTGGTCGAAAGTTTTTGATTTAATTGTGTTAGGTAGGTTCAAACCAAAGATTTCCTGTAGTTTCCCGAAACTGACCCATGCTAAAGAGAGTCTTCTATTTAGGTCCGTTTTTAGATTGTTCTTAGTTAATTCAAGTTTTTGACTCATATATAGGAATCTACTTTTTCGATTTGTTGGTTTTGCATCGTGAGATTTGTATTGCTGTTGGTTTCGATATCATTCGTCATATATTTTGTTTTGTTAATATTTACTTTTAGTCCTATTTCCTTGGTGTTGCTTGTAACTCATCGATCATTATTTGTAGTTCTTCTTTGCTGTCACTGAATATCACAATGTCGTCGGCAAAACGTAAGTGGTTTAACAGTTCTCCTTCTATGGATATGCCTTTGATGTACCAGTCAAGTTGTTTAAACATGTCTTCCATTGCCAGTGTAAATAACTTCGGCGAAATTGAGTTTCCTTGTCGCACTCCTCTATTCATTTTGACTGCATTAGTTTTTGCTTCCAAGTTTACCTGGAATGTGGCGTTTTTGTATATGAACTTTATAATATTTGTATATCTGTGGTCTATTCTGCAGTTACTCAGCGCGTTTAGAACTGCCCATACTACTACATTGTCGAATGCTTTTCCGTAGTCTATAAAAGCCATCCATAATGTAATATTATACTCGTTTGCATTCTCTATTAATGTTCTTGTGACATAGGTGGTCAAGTGTACTGTGTTCTCTGGGCTGGTATCTATATAGTTTGTGAAGGTTTTATAAAGTGTTGACATGAGACTAACTGGTCTATAATTTCCCAATTTCCTGATCACTTTTATTGAATAATAGAACCATCAAAGCGTTGTTCCATTCCTCCGATATTTTTTGTTCAGTAATGCATTTGTCGTATAGCTGTTGTAGTATATATAATATAGATGTTCCGCCGTATTTGAGCATTTCGATTATTACTTGATTTTCTCAGGGGGCGCGTCCATTTGCCATTTTCTTAAGAACATGTTTTATTTCTTCAATTGAAATATTTGGTATTTCCTCTGACCCCACATTTAGAACTTTGAATTCTATGTTCTTCCCTTTTCTCTAATGGCGGCTCTGACTTAATATCATACAGGTCTTTATAGTATTTTTCTACCACTTCTATTATTTGTCTTTTTCGGTTATTAATTCTTTACTATCGTTTTTTATTTTTATTATGTTATGTTTGCCTTCCGGTAATGACTTAGAGTGGTTTTTATGCTTTTTCGTTCTTCCGGAGTTTCCTCTGTTTTCTGAATTTCGTATTTTCTTATGTCTCTCCTTATAAATTGTTTTATCATTTTGCGTATTTCTGATATCTTCACCATATCCTCGTTTGTGTTACGTTGCGTATTTTTCCTATCTTCTATTAGGTCTAATGTTGTCTTGCTAAGGTTTTGATGTTTGTCTTTTTGTTGTTGCACTCCTGCTATTTGTCTTGATACTTCTAATATGTTTTCCGTTATCCGTCGATTGTAATCGTCAAGGGATTCATCACTTTTTATAGGTTGAATAAGTTCCTGGATTTGTTCTTGGTATTCTATTGTTTTAATTTTCAGTTGTTGGGTAGCTATTTTATGAGTTTTTGATGCTGTTAACTTTTTTCTTTCTTGTTTTTTGTTTACATATACCTTCGCCCTTAGCATTCGGTGGTCACTATCTACATTTACTGTGTTTATTACACTTGTGTCGATTATTATGTTTTATTATTAGAAATCATGTAGTCTATCTCGTTCTTTATGACCATGTATATACATATATATTGTAGTGATACCTCCCACCTTAATATGTTCAGCAACCAAAGAAAGAAACGACTGAGATAATTTACTCACTTAATTCCAAGATAAAATAACGTATTAAAAAGTAATGAAGGTAATTCAAATCCAATACCACGACTATAAGAGGCTCTCAGGGTAATATGCTGTATCACGGACTTGAAACATACTATGAAACTGTTTAATTTAGGCAAAGTAATAAATGTTTAATAATTACTATAAATGAAGTCTGAATTTACAATCCATTACATGAATGTTCCCTGGTTTTACAAATTTTAAAATTACTAATTAAAGATATGATAAACACAACTGAATCTTCTCGATTATAGTCAACACTTTAGTTTAATGTATCATCAACCTTGTTTGACGCCACAAAAATAAATCACGAACCTCTTCTTCAGTAGATCTTACCACCCAGAACCAAAACACTCCTACCAGCTGTCCAGAACTTTATTAACCTCCACCTCGGCTCCGACTGGAACTCTTTCCAATATTGTCTTCTTATCCAAACTTGCAGACTTTTAATTTAACTTTCGCACCTACTAATTTCTCCTGGATATAAATTGTTTTTAAACGCTCACTAGAAATTATTCTTGTTTAAGAACCAATTCAAAAATATATCCACTGTTCATTAGAAACTTTATTCTCCAGCTTACAAAAAACTTTTATAATCTTCTATGTAGAAAAACTCATTGAACAGCTATCTTATTCCAAAACTTTATACCATGTCCATTAAAACACCTCTCTTGATATTTCTCAATTTCTCATAACTCATTAAATGATAATTTTAACTTTATACGAGATACGTAAATGCACATCTCTTTCTTTTTTCTAATTTTTATTGTAACTAATTAATACAATTTTCATTTTTTCCTCCTACCAATAAGGACCAACATTTTCAAACACAAACTCCTATCTACTAATAAATCACACAATATTTAAACAACCTTCGGACACCGCATGCAATGGATAGGAATCACTCTCCATTCCTTTCTACTCTAAAGAAAATAAATAAATGATCTAAAATATGTTTTCGAATTGATTTAAGCCAAAAAGGAAACAGCTCATCGAAAGCTCCAAATCCCATCATACATCATCCCTGGTTTACTATCATCAATATAAGATTTATTAAACAAAAAAAATACTGAAGTACCTTCTCATCCCAATATGATATCACAGCAATATACAGGGTCGGTAAAATGTATAGAAACGGTCAAATATCTTGGAAACGGTTTATCGGAATTCTTTAAGATTTGGCACAAGACTATAAGCAGTTAAGTTCTACTATCTGTAATTTTTACAACTTTATATTATCATTTGTTTTTAAGATCCAAGGCTAACTTGATTTTTTTAGGTAGCACTAGGGGTCAATTTTGCCATTTTTGAAACCACCATTTTTTCTGAATTCAGTAATGTAGTACATGCGTATTTTATCTTTTAAATAAACTTCAAAAAAAATAATACAGTAGGCTGTCATTATTAGCTCTTTGTAGTCTCTGTGTAATAATTATTGTTTAAAATGGTCCATTTAAGTGAAAACGAGAAGATCCAAATTTTAACGATGATAGGATATGGTGACAGGAAAAGAAGCTGCGCTGAAGTAGTAGCTCTTTTCAATCAAATTCATCCTGAGCGAGGGCCTATCTCCAAATCAACGGTTTCAAAGACATTGCGGAGGTTTAATGAAACTGGGGGTGTTAATAATCGACCAAAATCTAGACGGTTAAACAATGTTACAAATGACGACAACTCTTTGAATGTTATGTTAGACGTTATAGAAAATCCAAAAACTTCTGTACAACAGTTGGCATTCAACCATAATATGGGTAGAGGATCAATTCAAAAAATATTGAAACGGGTAAAGTAGAAAATTCACTTGCTGCAAGAATTGAGCGAAGATGATTTTGACCGCAGGATTGAATTTTGTGAAATAATGATGCACATGATAACACAGGACGGCAACTTCATTAACAACGTGCTGTTTTCTGATGAATCTACTTTTTGTTTAAATGGGCATGTTAACCGCCATAACTGTAGATTTTGGTCAGACAGTAATCCGTATTGGATGGAGGAGGTTCATACCCAGCGCCCACAAAAAATTAATGTTTGATGTGGCATCATTGGTCGGAATGTTGTAGGTCCCTTTTTCCTTAATGGCAATTTAACTTCTGAGCGATATCTACAACTTTTGCAACAACAAGTTATACCCCGACTAAGACAAATATTCCCGAACTACGAAAATCCGAATCGGCCAGCTGACACCATATGGTTCCATCAAGACGGAGCACCACCCCATTTTAGACTTCAAGTACGGCAGTATTTAACTGAGACATTTCCTGGTAGATGGATAGGACGGAGAGGAACAATCGAATGGCCAGCCAGGTCACCAGATTTAACTCCGCTCGACTTTTTTGTGGGGTCATGTCAAAAATCGGGTTTATGTTAACAGGCCAATGCATTTGGAAGAGTTGCAACGAATAAGGAACGAAATTGCCAGTATTTCACAAAATAAATTGATTGATTCGTTGCAAAACTTCGTTCAACGAGTTCATTATTGCCAAGAAGTGAACGGAGAGCACTTTGAACACCTGTTGTAATTTTTTTCGTTTTATCTAAAATTGAATTTTGTTTTATTGTATTTTCGAAAACCCAGATTTAATTTTTTAATAAAGTATGCAACATTTTTTTGAAGTTTATTTAAAAGATAAAATACGCATGTACTACATTACTGAATTCAGAAAAAAATGGTGGTTTCAGAAATGGTGAAATTGACCCTTAGTGCAACCTAAAAAAAATCAAGTTAGCCTTGGATCTCAAAAACAAATGATAATATAAAGTTGTAAAAATTATAGATAGTAGAACTTAACTGCTTATAGTCTTGTGCCAAATCTTAAAGAATTCCGATAAACCGTTTCCAAGATATTTGACTGTTTCCATACATTTTAGCGACCCTGTATATATATATATTTACCTTGTGTGTCGGTTATGGAATGCTATTCAACGAAAAGACATGCAAATGGAAATACGAATCTTGCACCACGATAATGTGCCTTGTCGTACCTCTTTGTTAGGGCAACGATAAAAAAATTCCTTCAATAACCAAGCCATTTTTTTTCCTAGATCTGGTTTTCTGACTTCCTAAGCCTGAAATGGAACTAAACGGCGAGTTCTTTTGCGGTGGGAAGGCAGTCAAAGCGCATATAAAAATTCGGGAAACTTTTTGATTCTACTTCGAGTGATATATATAGAGCTAGAAACTATATAAAAGGACAAGTTTGTAAATGAACTTGATATGAAGGCATAATGGCAAAAAAGTTGTTAATTTATATATTCGATTTGTTTGCGGGACAGGAGTATTAAAAATAAGACGTAATGTTTATTCAGTGAATTATTGAAAGTCCTTTGTGATGTAACAGCGTAGGTAGAAAGGGTTCGAGGATATACATTTGAGCAAAACGTCAAGTCCTAAAGAACTACCTATTCAAAATATGTATTTAACTGTATCAGTGCTGAGCTGATCCTTTCACTGAATTGTTGAATAATGCATTGAATTTAATTTCGGACAGGAATTTTATAGAGGAACTTTCTTAGGAAAGCGGAAAAGGGAAGGTTCATTTAAAATCGGACGCTCTTATAAGCCAAGGGAGCTTCGATTCATAAAAGTTCGAAGTATAAATTTACGGAGTCGTGTGAGAACGAGAGGTCCCTCGGCCTCTTATTAATGAGAACAGTATAAACAGAATGCAATTAGCCGGGTGTTTGTAGGAATTAATTTTGCAAGTGACGTCTACGCAAAATTATATATTATAAATGATACGAAATAACTTCATTGTAGGATGCCTCGGGTCAGTGCGTATGGAGAGCGGCATTCTCATGATTTATCGGGCTGATTCTTTGATAGCAACTGTCAGCCGGGGGCAAAGTCATTTGATAACAGACATACCACCCCCATTAGTACACACATTAATACATCTCAGGCTGACGGCATTGTGCGACGGAATGCGTCGAGCCGGAGGCCCAAGTCAATTGTTCCGCCGGCGTCCGTAATGTGCCAGAGATAGCGCCCACTAAGCGTCGTTATTGGCTGCAGAAGACTTTCAGAACGCCATCAACTCGCCGCGTCTGTATTCAATCTGTCCATAATTACAAAAAAATCGCGAAGCCAGCCGATACACTCAAAATAAACACAATTTATCTTCCGCCGCTGTTTTTCCGCGGACAGCAGATTACCGCGCGGCCATTTGTAATCGGCGAGCTTTTATTTTCCGAAAGGTGTTTGCAATCGGAACTCCACTGTTAGGAAGGCTATTCAGACATAAAATACTGTAATAGAAAGGCGATGAATACTCATATTGATCGCGTGCCATTCGCCGTGATTTGCAGCGACAGGTCATGCAAAACCCCTCCAGTTTGCATTTACGAACGACGCGGCGTATCACAGAAACAACCTACTCTAGGTAGGTACTACACCGGATACAGATAACAAAGGAAATCTACGATGAACAGATATCTTAAGAAGCGAGAAAATTGTGTGCTAAAATATAAAGATCATGGAGAGACGACGAAATCAGACAGTAGAAAATCATGAGTCTGCGGTTTAGATGTCTTGTAACGAATCCTGAACACACCTGCAGGATTATGTACGAGTGTAAGACTACCTCATGCCACAAAGAATTCTTAGGCGAATGGCTTTTCGATGGGATTTAAGAGGTATCGATTTTTCTTTTTAAGGACGAGCAGGGAGAGCAAGATCAGTTTAGTTTAAGCCAACCATGCGAAAAGTTTGACGGATATACACGTGTCAGTTATAAAAAAGGCCCAAATTTCCCTCTTTGAGATGCCGTATCCTGGCAAATTGGCGAAATATTCTATACCGAATATTTTAGTTTCAGTACGAGTAAACATCTTGTCAGTAGTTCGAAATATACAAACACATAAATTTGCGAAGCTACTATATTTTCAAACGCAAATAAGATTTCAATTTCCCAATGTTTAATGAAATTCACAGCGTAAATAGTTGTTGAGCATTTATTAAAAAACAATTATTAAACTCCGTAAATTCACCTAAATTAATTGATTTTAAAAATGATTACATTTAGCTATTGAATAATGAACAGGATATCTACTGCAGAAGTCTGTTCTAGCATGCTTTTAAATATTAATAGTTACAATATACGAATGTAATTTTTTGAAGGTATGCGTAAGAGGTTTGGTCAGAAAGTTGCCATCTTTCTTCTGAAACTTGTACACATGGTGGATATTTGTATCTGGATTATAGGGAGGGTGAGATAAACTCACAACACTTAGGACTCAAGGTGGGCCCCTCTATGAGTCGACACTCCTCACTTTGCTCATCCTCAAGCCATCCAACCCTGTTGATACATTTGATAATGTAATTCAGACACTGGTCATGCTAGGCCAAAAGTCCCCCAATATGGATCATCTGATAAGAGCAAGCGCCGGGCACTGACATTGTACATGTTATATAATAATTAATTATTTAGTCGGATTTCGTCAGGATGCCAATAATTTTTTTTAAGTTGGTGCTGGATGATTGTAGGCAGTACCTGACAGTCCGTTTTGACGGCGAGGCAGAAAATGTTCTCGATTGCCGACAGTCTTGTTGGGTGACCCATCTACGAGTGTAACTGCTTAGGGATACTTCTTACGGAATGGCATTGAGGGTATCAACATAGGTTCGGGGCCCCATAGAGCTTGGTGGGAGCCTTAACGTGCCAGTTGGTAAGCTTTCTCATTTTCCCAGTTTTCGTCATACCTTTTGACCTAAACGAGTTCAACAACATTATCATTCGAAACATCTGTTAGTGCTCGGTGGCATTCATCTACCAGCCAGGAAGTAATCTTATAACTACTAAGCGCTAGTAGAGTCGCCTTGTTGTCAATGGACATTAGTACTTTCTAATGATCCCGCTGTCAACAACTGCAATAGCTCCGTGCCACTTCTGCCTGAAAAATGGTAGTGAAAGCACCTAGAGACATGCTAGTGTAAAGATCTAAGTCTTCAGAGAAGTTAACTGAGCCAGATCCCTGTTTTGTCTTCGATCCGTCATCGGATCTGGACGCTTCTAATGCATCCCTACCAGTACACGGAATGAAATATCTGTCAATATTCGGCCATATTGGTTGCGTAATTTGCTCCTGACAAATAATTTAGACGCTGTTTGGTGTGCTCGGTGAGTTTGGATTGAATAAAATTTTGTGTTTAAAATTAAATAAAGTGCAGAAACGTGGTGCAAATGTTGAAAATTGGTTTTGATGATGCTATTATATAAAAGATATCGTTTTTAATAATAGTCGAATCATTCTAAAAGAGACGTTGCTAAATAAGTTGGTATATCATGCGGTTCAATTTTTACTGACGTTGCAGTGGCAGCCAAATTTATTAAAAAATTGTTGAATATTCAACAAAAACAACATCGTAAAGAAATTGCTGAGTAATTGTTGAATGCCGTCTTTAACTGTTTTTTTTTGATTATCACATTGTGAAAGCTGCTGCTTTGAGATATGGGGACCCAAGAGTCCCAAAAACTTTCGAGTCTACATTTTACAGTACTCATTGTCATGTGATAGCTACACTTTGTGGTCAAGTAAGATATCTGCAAGGAAGAAGAACGATATAATCTACTACGAAGTCTTACCACCGGGCGACCGGGTGGCGCAGTGGGCGAGAGTCCGCTTCGCAACCGGTTGACCCGAGTTCGACTCCCGTTGTGGCCCGAATTTTAATTAATTCTGGAGCAGCGGGAGTGACTCGGTAGCATAGTTGGGGGGGTTTTACAAGGGTGGGGCATGTTAGACTCGTGCATAGCGCTACGTGCGCTGATCCGAGGTAAGCGGGGTGGGATGAGAATCGTGGATTGCTATGGCAA
>JABXWE010010032.1:0-21467 GCA_014611495.1 Limonius californicus
ATCGATGTTCCATACTTTTTATTCACCCTGTATATATATTAATTAATACGTAAAAGTATTATTAACAATTTCAGAAAATTTTTATTTCATTTATCTGTTTGATATTTCTCTGTATTCAGTATGTCATAATCAAAAGCAATACAAAATAAACAACAACTAGTGTAGTTGAAATAAAAACTGTTGCAATTATTAATAAGATTATACTTACTTATTAATTGCTATGAAGTAAAGCAAGAAATAGGTATTAAATCCGTAATTAGTTCAGCATCAAAAACTGCATCGACTTAATGCATGATTTGCTTTTTCAAATATTACAACCATTATGCATAACATTAACAAAAACCATTTAAAATTAACCTCATTAACAATGGCTACCCATGACTTAAGACAACTAAAATCTATCAATTAAATACCTTTACTTAACAAATTCATAATTTTACACTTAAATACCACGCTAAGATTTTAGCGTTTCTTATTCTATGGTTGTTAATTTGCTATTAATTATTAAGCAAATTGTTAAATAACGATCTATAATTATTGTCATAACAATGCTTGTTTTTGGCTGTCAAAATGATGGATACCTATTGTTAATATATTTTTAAATAGTAGGTGCATTTTTTATGAAAAGCAGTTGTAATGTCTGAAACAGTAAATAATGAATTTTATCCAATCTTTATCGCTGAACGCATTATCTATGTACTATTTTATTCTACTATAATTAGGGGGTAATATTTATAACAGTTTAATTTTGTCTAATTTCGACATTAACAGTTAAAATAAAGTATGAATAGTTGTTTTTCAACATGCAATAATTAGTTTATGTTTCTCTTATAAAAGTAGCCTATAACCTCAAAAACCATGCTGCCTGAACATTCCATAGATACTTATAAATTTTCTAAGAAGGTACCCGAAAATAAATATTTTTGTTGAAGATGTCAACTTTACTAAAACAAATTATAATTCAAATTTGTATATAATATAGAAGAACAATTGAACCTGATGAGCTTGTAAACAAAATTGTGCAAAATTAGTAATTTACTATACACGGTAGTCTATCGTTCATTCCACAGTAATTTTTTTTAGAATGAAGCTATTCAAAAACATTTTTTCAATCTTTCTTTGTTCTTTTTCTTTGACTTTCTGCCATGGAAACTTTGTAACTAGAGAAACAGTAGCAGCATATGCAAAAATATTTGTTTTAATAGATCTCCCCGTTGTTTTATTTTAACTTTTTGTTTAAGTACACTGCTCAACATTTGAAATGGTATATTTACAAAACATTCTGTAAACCTCATTAGGCATTTATCATGACTACAGCTTGACCAATATAGCTGAAACCCTGTTCGCAAATTGGGCACAAGCAAGGTGGCTTTAAGTGGGGACCGAGCCCATTTTAAATTTGAACTGCGCCTTGCAATATCAGTACAGTTCCGAGAAATAGCAATAGTAGCGTGCGAGTTTAACCACTGCATTTTAACTACAGCCACCGTACCAAAACGAAGTTTACAGAGACCAGTGTACCAGGCCTGTGACGTCGATCTTTCATCTCACTTGGGCATGCTGTGTCTCGCTTCTTTGTTTAGGCATTCACGGTTTCAACTGAGTTCTGTACTCGACCAAGATTGTATTTTGCCCAATGCTTGCCATTTGCGATTCAATTGTTGTTTGTTCTTATTATCTTTACTAAGTGCAGTTATTTCACGAGGAGTTATTTGCTTTTTAAAGATGCCATTAAGGCATTTAAATATTGAAGACATGAGCCAAGTTCTGGGAATGTGTATTACGGGTAAATCACTAAGAAGTATTGCCATCCATTTCAATGTGTGCCACAATACAATTCAAGTTCAAATGCATTTTAGTGATACTAGCTTGGTCCAATAGAGGCACAGTGAAGGACGAAATAGCAGTACAACAGTCAGGAAGAACCATTTTGTGATTATTTAGGGTCTAAGAATATGTGTTCTACTGCAAGACAATTTCAAATTCAATTACTGATTCAGGTAGATGAAAAGAGCTCCACGAAGTAAATTTACGGTCCAGATCTTCTAAAAATGTTCATTGTTAACCAGTGCCCACAAAACATGGAGACTAGAGTGGGCACTACATCATGAGAATTGGATTAGGGTCGCTGTTCGTTCAGTGATGAAACCGGAATTTATCTTCATTGCTCAGATGGAAGAGTGAAAGTGTGTGAAGAAATAGAGAAGAACACTATATGGATGACCATATGACTAGGGGTGGTTTATTTACAATTTGGGGAGGTATCACTGAGACTCACCATACAGAATTAATTATACTTGGAAATGCTACAATGAATAGTGCGAGGTATATTAATAAGGTGTTACAACCTGTAGTGTTATCATTTGTTGAATTAGTCGGTTTTGTGTTTGTTAATGAGAGTGCTCGACCTCATACATCAAGACTACATTTTTTGAAGAGAACAATATTATTCAGCGGCCAACATACGATTGCAATTTTAATTCTATAGAAAACGTATAGAACTTCCAGAAAGGTTGTTAAAATAACAAGGTGTTGATTCAATCACCCATAAGCAACTCCAACTTACCATTTTAGAAGAAAGGCAAATATTCATCAGCATTAAAATCGGAATGCGGTTTCCAATATGCTAAGACATTGTCATGAGGTCATAAAGGTTAGAGAAGGTTCCATGCAGTATTAATTTTGAAGTGTTTTGTTATTATTTTTCAGATGAAACTTTTCTGTAGTATTAAGAAGGATTATTTTATTTTATTTATTAAAATGTTTCAAACTCTCTATTCAAACTTTATTCTTTAATTCTTTGCTCAGTATGCTTATCCGAATTATATCCTACTCATTATGGAGAGCGTGTAACTCAAAAAATAGTAAAGTATTATTTACATGCTTTTGCAAGTGTAGGGGTTCAAATGTAGAGCAAAAATAAATTTTAGTCGTGTTGGCGTGATATTGATAAGAAAAAACAGTGATACTTTATTTAGAAATATAAAATATATTAGAAAAACAATAACCAACGGGTGTTAGCTAATGCAACTGTTCAAAGCATCTACAGTTATTTTTAAGCGCATTTGCCGTCCTGTTTTGTTTTTCAATTGGCCACTGTATTTTAATTCAGTTTTGGACACTATGTGTTTAATAAATTCCTATACAATAAATTCCATATTGAAAGATCCAGTGACTTCGATGGCCACTTCATAATTATCTCTCCTCCTTAGCTTTCAGTCCTAAAACTGGTTTGTCAGTGTCAGTGGCGGTTTAAAATTTTAAAATTAATCTTTTCTTTTCTGTATTTAAATAATAATTAAAATGAACTAACTCTGCAAAAGCTTGTTTTCTATAGCTAACGTTTTAACGTTTAAATTGTCATCCATTCCGTGATTTTGGCCGCAAAGTTCGCGATCGCCTAGCGCGGTTAAATCGGCAGGTGTCAAGGTGGCATCTACTCGGCCTTCACGATTTTCTGTATTCGGCAAACATCGCCTGACCGTACGTATATTAGGATTATTGATTATAACGTTCATTTAGTGGGCCGAACAGAATCGCCCGCGCTCGAAGTTTTCAATTCCAAAGTGCAGTTTTGTGACTAATAAACAATGAATAGTGTTATTAAGCTTTTAAAGATTGACTTTTCAAGACTTTCGATTGAAGAAAAACCTCAAATTAAAACATTAGGCAGGCCCACACCGAATTTAAATTTAACACAAAAAATAGAGTGAAAAGCACAGAACACGTGTTACACCTATCGTTTTTCTGTTCCGTTTTTAAGTTCGGCCTATAGGGAAAGTGTCGCTAAACATAATGAAGAGGTTCGAAAAAACCGGCGCGTGTTAAAACAAATTATTAGCTGCATAAGATTTTGTAACACCTTCGAGACAGCATTAAGATGTCACGATGAACGTGAGGATTCCCTAAATTGGGGTACATTTAGGGAACTGGTGGACTTTGCTGCGGAGTTAGATTCTGAACATTTGAAAAGTGCTACAGTTTTTGCTGGAACATCAAACGAAATACAAAATGAAATTTTAGATTGCATGCTGGCAGTGTGTGGAGAGGAAATTTCTGACCAAATAGGGAAATCTGACTTTTAGCCATTCAGTGCGACGAAACACTAAGACGTGTCAAATGGTTTTAATATTTAGGTATGTTTATACAGGTAGAGTGTATGAAGATTTTGGGGATTTTTTCAAATCAAGGATAAAACTGCAGAAGGGCTAAGACATTCCATCTTGCACGAAATCGATCCTCTGATATCACAAACTCCACAAAAATTAATATCTCAAACTTATGATGGTGCTAATGTTATGAGCGTTGAAACCGGGGGTGCACAAGCGAAAATTAAACAGAAACACCCTTGTGCATATTTTGTTTACTGCTATGCGCATTAATTGAACCTTTTCATGCAAGAAGCTGCGTCACAGAATTCAAGAGTGTGTATTTTCCAAAACTTGTCAGCTATTCCACATTTTTTTTTCAAATTCTTCACATCGTGACATATTTATTACAAGAGATTATGAAAAGAAGACAAACGTAGCTACAACACGTTGGAACTACAATATAAGCTTAGTTAATATGGTTTATGAAAATCAGGATGCTCTTATTGGGGCGTTTGAAGAAATTGAAAATAAATGGCTAAAAGGCTCTACAACTCACGAAGCCTATGGTTTGAGACGAGCATTAGAGGATCCAGAGTTCAGGTTCTGGTAAAACATTTTTCACATCTTGCCGCATGTGGATACATTTTATAATCAGTTACAGTCAAGAAATAGAGACAGTGTTCAAATTCAGAAGGACATTTCTATTTTTGAAGAAAGTATTTCCCTTATGAGAGCCCGGACAGACGATATTCAGGAGGAAGTTGATTCAAATTTTATTCAAGTAAAACGAAAAAGAATTGATCATGAAAACAGACAAAGTGTAATTGCTAAGGAGGTTTGTGACAATCTTGGTTCAAATGAAAGAAAGATTTGCTTTTAGATGGCATTTGGAAGCAGCAGCATTGTTGAACAATAGCCCCTTTTCAAAATTCTGTAAAAACTTTTTGGTGATCTCTAAGAAGAGGTTAAAAAACGAGTTAGAAGTTATATACACAATATTAACATTTTTGTTAAAAAATAATCTTGAAGAAACTTCTACGGTAACAATGAGTCTTCTAAATATTATTGTAACAACACCTATGATAACCGCCGAAGCCGAACGCTGCTTTTCCACATTAAAGCGTGTAAAAAGCTTTTTACGAAACACCATGCTTAACAATCACTTGAATGCTTTGGTTACAATGTCTATCAGCAGGAGTTAAGTTAACGAAATTGAAAATTTTGAAGAAAAAGTGTCAGACAAATTTATTTCGATGAAAAACCGACAAGCAAAATTTCATTTTAAAAATTAAATGTGTTTGGGTGTTTTTTTGTTCAAGTAATTACTGATTCGATGACTATCTTATATTATTGTTTGAAAGAAATCCAGAAATGGATTTTATAAACTTTTAACGTGTTTTTAAGAACTTCACATTAATTTCAAGGGAGTTTTTTCTTATATTTTTGCAATTAAAATTAAAATGCACCCGACCTTGTTGAAACCTCACGGGCCGCCACTGCATATGCCTATTCTTCTCTATTCGAGGCCTTTTTTATTTCTTGGTAGTTTTACTTCCTGTATCTTCAACTATTTGTTCACAGTTAACTAAATTAAATATTTTAGCTACTGTGATTTTACTTTTAAAGTAAAAATAAAAAACAGAATATTCCTTTTAAAAAAACATTTTTAATTAAACCATCAAAAAGAGTACCGCAATATGCTCAGGATAGAGAAACATTTTTTTAAATAGCTCCATTCTAAATGAAATGTGCACGCAAGAGATAATTATTTTTTGGTTGTAATGGGCAACATGTGGTCTGTTTGAATTTGGATGTTGTTGGAACAAATGTGCAGAATGTAAATAACATGAAATACACTCCTGGACAAAATTAACGCATCACTTATAGTAAGTGACAAAATTCAACAAAAAACCTTTATTATTGAAATTATAACGCATGAATTGTAACAAAAAACACTTCAACTAACTTTTAACAACAGTTTCAACGTGATTCAACGCTAATTTAACAAAAATGTTGCAGTAACATCTAAACTTGAAGGCACCGTGAAAATTTAAAAATTATAAAAAGATCTTCTAAAATTAAATTGAACTGTAAAATTATAACATTAATATCGGGTATTGCCTCCCCTTGCTCTTATAACTGTTTCCATTCGTCTAGGCATACTACTAATTAAGTTGTGGATAGTGGCTTGAGGAATATTCTCCCATTCAGCCACCACAGCTTCTTCAAGTTCCCTAAGAGTTGTAGGAGCAGGTATGTGCCGTCTAACTGCCCGTTTAAGTGTATCTCACAGATGCTCCATGGGATTCAAGTCCGGGCTTTTAGGTGGCCACTCCATAACCTGAATATTCACTCCACGAAGGTAATCCATTACTTCTACAGCAACGTGTGGTCGAGCGTTATCTTGCATAAACAGGAAGTTGTCGCCGATAAATGGAGCAAACGGCATAACATGTTCTTCTACAATATTCTCGATATAATAATTTGCATTCATTGATCTCCTGTGAATAGTTACCAACACTGTGGAAGCTACAAAACAAATTGCGCCCCAGAACATTACTGACCCACCACCAAATGGAACTCTTAGAGAGATATTGCAGTCGGCAAACCTTTCTTGTGGTCTTCTCCAAACACGCTCACGTCCATCTGGTGACTTCAGACTGACTCGTGTTTCATCCGAAAACAAAACTTGTTTCCACTCGTCAATAGTCCAGTTTGCATGAGCTCTAGCAAAACGCAATCTAGCAAAACGCAATCTAGCAACTCTATGTTCCCTGGTGAGCAGTGGTGCAATTGCTGGTCTTTTACTCTTTAATCCTGCTTCATTAAGCCTTCTCCTGACTGTTCTTCCAGAAATCTCTACATTTCGAACTTCTGCTAGAGCACTGCTTAATTCGGAACCGGTCGATCGTCTCGTCCTTAAGGCAAGTTGTCTAAGAAATCGATCATCTCTTTCACCTGTAGATCTTTTACGACCTTGTCCTTTTGCTCTAGAGAAAGTCCCAAGTTCGTTAAAACAGTCCGCCTTATTGTTGACTGTTTAACGCCTAACAAATTAGCCACATAACGCTGGCTACGGCCATCGTTAACCAGAGCTATTGCTTGCGCTGCTTCATGTTCACTTAAATTGCGTTGACGATTCATATGTTCAACTCTAGTTATACTGGACAGTGTATTTTATTATTTTAAACAAATGAAAATCAAACTAATGATAAACAAAATTAAACTAACCAATTTCTGTTTAACAGCTTTTTACGAAATCAACGCCACATAAACTTATTTGCAAACTCATTACCTTAAAAACGTCAAATGATTGCAATTGTTTTTTCAATAATAACAGATGAGATCCTGAGGTACCTAGATACTATATTTCACAAATTAAAACTGTGAAAATTACTAGTAATAGTAAAAGTAAAAAGTGATGCGTTAATTTTGTCCAGGAGTTTATAAAAGGCGTTAAAATAAAATGGGTTTGTAATTCAAACACCATGTACCAGGTATGTAAATATGAAACAGGAATTTTTGTATAGAAAATACACGTTTATTGTATGAAAATGAAACAAAATATTTTATTCGAAGTATTGCCCATCGCTAGCTGTACATTTTTCTCATCTCTCTGACAATTTGTGGATGCCACGCCAAAACAACTGTTGCTCATTTTGAGGCAAATCAATCATCGAGCCATTTTCGTAAGAAGTGAAGCGCTGCTCGGCAAGTGCGTGTCCCATCGATGCAAATAAGTAGTAATGGGACGAAACCAAGTCTGGTGAGTATAAGCTGCATGCGAAAGTATTTCCCAACTAAACGCCTCAATCGTTTCCTTCACCGGTTTTGCTGTGTGGGATGGTGCATTATCATGAAGCAAAATCACTTTGTGTTGCCTTTTTTGATATTCTGGTCGTTTTTCACGCAAAGCTTGATTTAAATTGATCATTTGTTGTCGGTAGCGTTCATTATTAACGGTTTCGCCAGGTTTTAGCAGCTCATAATAGATCACACCTTTCTGATCCCACTAAACACAGAGCATTGTCTTCCGTCCATAGCGATTTGGCCTTGCAGTCGATGTCGATGGTTCGCTTGGAGTTACCCATGATCTTTTCGCTTAGGATTCATGAAATATATCCACTTTTCATCGCCAGTCCCAATTCAATGGAGAAATTACTTTCTTTTGTAGCTGGCGAGCAGCATTTCGCAAGTGGTTTTTCGGTTTTCCTGCTGCCTCTCATTCAGTTCATGTGGAACCCATTTTCCCATCTTCTGGATCTTTCCCATGGCTTTCAAACGTATGGAGATGGCTTCTCGTGTCACATTTAATTGATCGGCGAGTTGTTTGAGCATCATCCTCATTCAACAGTGCTTGCAATTCGCTGTCTTCAAACTTTTTCTATGGTCTCCCACGTTCTTCGTTTCTCACGTCAAAATCGCCACTTTTGAATTTTTTAAACCACTCAAAGCACTATGTTTAACAAGAGCTTACTCACCATAAGTTTCTACAAGCATTCGATGCGATTCTGCAGCAGTTTTCTTCAAATGGTAACAGAAAATCAATGCTGTCCGCAAATCGTAGTGTCCAGGCACTCAATTCGACATGTTCAACGCTATTAAAAACAATGCGGTTGTATGAAACTTGTATTGTTGTGAGCTGAAAATCTTTGTCAGATGTCAAAACAAGAAAATGGCGCCAATGACGCGGTTTGACAGCTAGGGCTATCTATGGGCAAATTCCGGTTTCATATTTACATACCTGGTACATTGGATATTTTAACAATGTGAATGTTGTTGAATACCTTCATATCAAGAAAAGTAATTTATGCATCACAAAATTATTGATTTTCTAATTACCTGTTGATTCCCATACAAATTGTCTTGAGGAGGAGTAGGACTAGGAGCCGTCCGTATCCTGCGATTATATTCTGCTTCACTTTCAAAAGCCTTTCGCATGCCAGTACCCTGAAATGCAATTACAGAAATGTCAAAGTTCAACAGCTACACAAAATTAAGTACCTGTGTTGTAATCAAAGGTTTACAAGTTCGATCAACAGATGGAGCAGGTCGCGGAGAAGATGGCTCCGTGCTTGATGACACAGACAGTGAATCTGACAACTTACGCCTGGGCTTCAAACTTCGATTTATTTGAGGAGGTGGCATCAACTGTACAAATTAAATTTAATGTAATCAAATTAAATTGGTTACTTGTGCAACAAACCTGGGTGTCTAGAGGTAAAGCAGGACTTGGTAAATTTGAATATGCAGGAGTAGTAGATGATGACCCTTGAGACATTGGTGATGCTGGTTCATCTTGTATGTCTAAATTGTCATATTGAAATACCTAAAATTATATGACTTTATGAATAACTCAGTTGTTTATATTGAAATGATATATTATTCAAGTCCGTAGTAGGATAGCTGAACAATAATTATTTGGTATAATAAGGCTTATTAAGTATGGAGAATTCCAAAATGCTGTTAAACTAAAATCCAATATGGCTACTGGAGGACAGACTTACAACTTATATCGAAATATTTATATGCTGCTTATTATTCACATGGGAGCCACACAACCAATGATTTGTTTAGTTTCTATAGAATACAAAAAATATCACTGAACGCCGAGTAGCCCAGTGGTAGAGGGCTACGCTCGCCAGTCCTCGGTTCAAACCTTGGGATAGGCATACACTTTTCTGTAATCCCTAGGGTCGGTATCGAGCTCAGTAACCATTCGATGTTGGGTTACAATTAACGATGCTTCTCCTTACCACTGGCTGACCAGGAGAAGTAACAAGGCCACACCCAACATGCATAGAATTAACACAAATAGTTAAAATGGAGAGAGTGAATGTAGTTGAGGGGAACGGGAGGAGCATGATACAAATCCAAACAGGATCCATAGTAAAATAAAATACACTAAATATGTGAAAAAGATTTCCTACTGAGCGAGTTCTATCTATGCTTTGTAACATAAAAATATTGATTTTCTGTATGAGCCACATACAAAACTACATATTTCATTTAAATTATATTATAGAACAGTGTAGAATATTTAACAACGCGTTGAAGAAAACCCTGTAACACTCGGTGATTGTGATCATCTATCCAGATGGAGTGCTGCCTTTGCAAATAGAACATCGTGAAGATAAAGACGTGAGGAAAAGAGAAGCAGCTGCTTTTTGGAACATAGTAATTAGAAGAAGTATAAAACAGAAAAATAAAGGTTCAAATAATTATTAAAATTTAAATTGCTTTAGTTCTGAATAAGAAGCTTTGACAGTTACTTTACAGCAGCCTAAAATGTTTATAACAGAAATCTGTGGAGTGTGCAAATGGCATTTCCATACAATATGATTTAGCAATGCAACATAATTATTTTTGATTTAAGTGCCCAAAAAGAATAATACTAGCCCAACTGGTTACGCAACTTAACTTCTAGTACAATTTTTTAATGAATTATAATAATTTATAATGCTCTTTATTGACTTAAATTGCAACTGAAGTTCTGTTTGCACTAAATTTATCTTTGTTTATAATTTCAGTGTTTACAAACGTGCAAACATTTACCAAAAATTCAAATTGAATACTTGTAAACACAAACCTTTACAATTTTGAAACCATTAACCTCACTTTAGAGCTTCCAGCAGCCATTTTTAAATGGGCGGTGTCATAGGTTCTGGAGTACTCTATTTAAAAAAAATTGAAATAATTGAATGTTTTATTAATATTTCAAGAGTCTCATGATTGCTAGAAAGAAAGCATAAGACAGCAACAGTGACCTTAAACAGTGTTGTTATATGCATTTGTATTCTTCTTCTGCTAGTACTATGCTCAAATCGAGTGCAGGCAACGAATATGCATGTTCCTTGTACTAAAGAAATGCGTTCTCTGTGGTAGTTCTCCATTTCTTTCCCCAGAGGGGTGTCTTGTATGTGTGTATGTGTATCTTGTTTCTATCTACAGTCGAACCCAATAGGGATAGAGTCATTAATTGTAACCCACTGACCAATTACTTCAGCCGGTTGTGTACCGACCCTTATTGATGAGAATTTTTCTTTCCACAGAAAGGTCTTGTAAAAGGAGGATATACGAGATGTGGCTATAAAATAACGAGGCTGATGCTACTACAGACGAACTGCGCATGCGCCAAAGTCGTAAACCAACAGCTGCATAGCGTGAATTCTTCTCTTTCGTTTGCCGCCCCTCCTGTGCCTGTATGCATATTAGTCTGGCCGTGGTCTTGGTTTGTATAATTTCTATTTTTATGTTTTGCCGGAAAAATGATAAGTGTTTTAATAGAGCAACGAATTGTCGTGAAATTTCATATGAAACTTGGAAAAACCGCTACTGAAACTTAGCTTTTATTAAAAGAAGTATATGGCAATGAATGTTTATCACGTGCGCGGGTTTCTGAGCGGTTTAAGCTTTTCCAAGATGGCCGAGAAGACGTTGAAGATGACGCACGCTCGGGACGCCCTTCCACGTCAAAAACGGATAAAAATATTGAAAAAATCGGTAATCTGATCCGATCTCACCGTCGGTTAACTATTCCTGCGATTGCTGAAACTGTAAGAATTGATAAAGAACGCGTAAGGCAAATTTTACATAATAATTTTAACATGCAAAAAGTGTGTGCGAAAATGGTGCCAAAAATTCTCACAATCGAACAAAAAAAAAGCTCGTGAAAATATTTGTACTGACACTTTAAATGCTATTGAAAATGATCCAAACTTCTTGGAAAGAGTTATATAACATGTGATGAATCTTGGTTTTTCACTTATGATCCAGGAACTAAGCGTCAATCCATGCATTGGAAGAGCCCAAGTTCACTGATAGCTAAAAACGCTAAAATGAGCAAATCAAAATTAAAAGCGATGATGCTTGTTTTCTTCGATATCCATGGGATTGTGTACCTTAACTGGGTTCCTGAAGGTCAAGCTGTTAATCAGCTTTATTACCTTGAGGTTCTTGCTCAACTCCGTGAGAAAACCGGAAAAAAAGACCCGAATTGTGGAAAAAAAAGTCATGGGTTGTTCATCAGGACAACGTACCCGCTCACATTGCATTCTCTATCAAGACGTTTCTAGCCAAGCATAACATCCCAGTGTTAGACCATCCGCCTTATTCGCCTGACCTGGCACCACGTGACTATTATCTGTTCCCAAAGGTCAAATCTGCATTAAAAGGAACAAGATTTGAGACCGTTGAAGCTGTGAAACAAAAATCCGCACGCATCATGAACGAGCTCACAGAAGAAGACTGCTAACACTGTTTTCAACAATGGAAAATTCGCATGGAGCGGGGTAGAGATAGAGGAGGGGTTTATATTGAAGGGGATAATAATTAAATAGTATTAATTTAAAGTAAAAAGTTTTACAGCATCAGTCTCGTTATTTTATAGCCACACCTCGTATACTATTTGTATTACCGATACAGAAATACAGTATTTATCAGATCTCTCCAAAAGCCATTGGGACACTGGATATGCAGCTTCAGTAAATGTAAATGTAATAAATTTCCTATTTTTTTTTAATATTGATCATCGAATATAAAACAAATGCAGCTCCATTATTTTTAGTATTATTATGAAATTTTTAATAGTTAAAAAATGGTGGAAAGGTCCATATAAGACACATTTACTTACTTGAGGGATAGAACTTGTACTTGGTTTGGGAGATATATCGTAACGGAAAATTTGCCCATCGATATTAACTGGTGCTGCATTGTTGTAGCAATGTCTCCTTATTAAAGTGTTAGGCATGCTTTCACTGGTTTCCAACTGATGGGAGCGTGGAAAATCATACATTTCATCACTCATGCCCTGCTGTTAATAAAATCCAATTGCATAATTTTATATATAATAAACACTTTAAACACATACCGGAATATGGTTCCTTGTATCTCATCTGCTTGACTTACATCAGTCTCTTTACTGCAACAAATACGATTCTATATTTTAAGAAAATAATCCTAGTTGCACACAAATTTGATCATTATATTTTCTTTACATGTTATATAGGGTGGAGCAATAGTGTGTGGGAGTTTGATAGCTCATATACCGTAACAGATAAAAAAATCATTCTAATGCAAATGTAAAATTATTTTCAAATATACAGGTTGTTGGTGGTGGTGTGGGGCACGCTTTAAGGTATTTTTTTTTAATGGAATGCCCTGAATATTTTTGCATATTTAACCCTTCTCTTGGGATGTTTATTCGTATCTAAAATATTAGCGCCATCTAATGTCCGGTTTAGAAGTATTAATTTTTTTCAAAAATTTGATTTACATTACTCCACTTGACAATTCACCACTTCCGCGGCCGCAGCTTTGAAGAGGAAATTAAGTAAGGACCTTATTGTAGCAGGTTGTAGGCTGCTCTTTTTTAAATATCGTAGAGCCACCATATACAGGGTGTTCAAAATTAATTTTCACATTTTGAGAACTTTGAAGTTATTTATCTAAACTTTTGTAAATGGAACACCCTGTATATTTTTTAACGATGTTATGTAGAATTAAATAGCAAACATTTTTTCTATGTACATCTTTATGGCTATTTGTAACAACTTTTGATTTATTGAGCAAATAGTACAAAATTCAACATTATTTTCCATTTTGATTTGACACACATTTCTATGCGCATTTGAAATGAGGTTTCTACTTTTTTAAAAATTGCCGGTGTGATACTTCTAAAAGCATGTATTATCCTATCCTTCATATTTCGGATTGTTGTTGGTGTATCTGTATAACCAATTTCTTTCACATATCCCCATAAAAAGAAATCCATTTTTGTAAGATCGGGAGATCTAGCAGGCCATTTAGTGGGTCCATTCCTTCCAATCCACTGATGTGGGTAGATATTATTTATGTGGTCTCTTACTGCACCTCCCGCGACTTCATTGCAACAACCAACAGTGACCCAAATTTTCTGGATCAAACTGGTGACGAGTCGTGGTGCTTCCAGTACGATCCAGAAAGCAAGAGACAAAGCATCGAAGCAATCGAGGACGTCTCCCAGGCCAAAGAAATTCCGTCTCCAAAAATCGAAAGTGAAGACCATGCTGATCACTTTCTTCGACAGTCAAGGCATCATTCACAAAGAATTTGTGCCACCGGGTGTCACCGTCACTAGCCTGTATTACAAGGGTGTCATGACGCATTTACTAAAACGCATTCGACGTGTGTGCCGCATTTGGCAGCCTCCGGCAAGTGGCACCTTTTACACGACAATGCCCCTGTGCATTCTGCCTTGATTGTGAAGACATTTTTGCCGACAAGAAATGTCCCAGTCTTAGAACATCCTCCCTATTCGCCGGATCTGTCTCTAGCGGACTTCATGCTGTTTCCTCAGCTGAAATTGACCCTCAAGGGAAGGCGCTTTGTCGACGTGGAAGAAATTCAACGGAATGTTACCGCCGAACTAAACGCACTTCCTTGCGACAAGTTTAAGCAGGCTTTCCGCGACTTGTATCGTCGATGTCAACGGTGCGTAGAAGTCCAGGGAGATTACTTCAAAGGACGCTAGAGGTATTTTCACCTATGACTACCTCACATGCTTTGTATTTGATCAATCCCGTTATATATTTGTCCGACCTTGTATATATGCCAAATATAACACCAATATTGGAAGCTCAATATACAGGGAATTTTTCTTTTTAGTATACATTGCCTATGTATACTTTTAAAAAGAACGCGTCAATTACGCCTATTATGTAGGCAGCCAACTATACAGACAACTGAAGCATGCTGTGGCCAAAACAATTAAATTAATTCAAGGTTAAAAAATAGAATTAGTCTTTATTTAGTAGTATTTAGTTCTTGCGTTTTTATACAACCATGTACAGTAAAGAGGAAAAAGTGGAAATTCTAATATGATATCAGAATGGTAACAGCTTAAGAACTGTGAGAGACTTATTTTCACTAAAATATCTAGACAGACCTGTTCCTTGTATTCGAAACATACAAACAATTGTTAGAAAATTTAAATCAGAGGGATGCTTAATAAATTCCCATAAAATAAGAACTGAAAGTAATCACATTTTAACCGAAGAAATAAAATTAAATATTTTATGCTACGTTGAAGAAATTATAATTAATAGTTAAAACAAAAAATAATAATTAAAAAAAGTCTGCGAGGATGGCCGGAAATCGAACCCGAATCAAATGCTTGGAAGGCAATTATGATGACCATTACACCACCTTGACGCTTATGCATTTGTTGTACAAAGGAAATATAATGTTCACAGACGTTACAGAAACATCACCCTGTCGATTTTTGTATTTATCAAATAAGTCGTTATTTGTGTCCTATATATAGGGTGAAATACTTATTTAATATAAACACTGCATCAACATAACCTTCATACTCAAATAATTCACAACTATAGTGACGTTTGCTTCTGATTTTTAGTTGTAGGTATAGTTGGTTGCCTACACAATAGGCGAAACTGACGCGTTCTTTTTAAAAGTATACATAGGCAATGTATACTAAAAAGAAAAATTCCCTGTATATTTTCAAATAATGGCACAAAGTTCTGTTAATGCCTAATACCCAATATAAAACCCCAGAGGTAAAACCAATGTTTGATTATAGAGAATACTGTATTAAATCTACATTAGTCGGACAATATATTTCAGATATAAAACCAATGTTTTATTTTCTGAAGAGTATCTATTCTATGTTGTCTATACATTGACTTCAAATATTGGTATCCGTAGATAAACAACACCACATTTTTATGATAAATTTAATACGAGTAGCGAATATGGCCAAATACAGGGTGATTTTAATAGTTATGCAAATATTCTAGCTGGTAACAGAGGACAGTAAAATAACACGATTCATCCAATATCATCTTATACAAAAAATGTTAGTTTTCAAAAAAAAGCAGGTTGAAATTGTTCTAAAAATGTTTGATAGCCATAGATATTTTTGAAAAAAGTAATTAAAAACCAAAGAAGGCTGTTTTTTATTAATGTCTCATTGACGTCTTTATTTTGAAAAATACCGTAAAATGGATTTTACCAATGGCGAGAGGACTGATATGGTATTAATTTATGGAAAGGCCCGTGGGAATGCTCGAGATTAATTGTACTGTGAACGTTTCCCTCGACGGCGACTGCCCAACACGTGAACCTTTGTGAGTGTGGTTCAACACCTCAAGAGATTTTGGATCCTATGCAATAGACAAACGCGATATTGGCCGGTAACGTGAGAATCGAAACCTCAATGCCAAAGTGGAGTTTTTGGAAGAAGTGGAAAACCAGCCGCAAATAAGTACACGACGTCTTGCTAATCATGTACGAGTATCCCAGTTTGTAGTCTGGCGAACTCTAAAAGAACTAGGATAACACCCATTTCATATTCAAAAAGTCCAGGCTCTAAAACCAGGAGATCTACCTCGTCGTGTTCAATTTTGCAAATGGCTTCAACATAAGCAAGGCGAAAATCGAACTTTTGTGGCCAATATCTTAGCTACTCGCGAAATGGGGTTCATAACGCTCATAACACGCACATTTGGAGTAATGAAAATCCTAATGAAATAATGATAGGAATCGTTGGAGATCATCTTTGCTCAGACGGTTAAATGGTAATGGTTACCTCAATTTTTTGGAAAATGTTCTACTAGAGTTGCTAGAAGAACTTCCGCTATATACGCAGCAGAATATGCTTTATCTCCATGATGGTGCTTCACTTCATTATGCTGCACAAGGGACGGCTTGGATGAATAACATGTTTCCAAATCGTGGGATAGATCGTAATGGATCAATCTTGTGGCCCCCAAGATCATCTACCTTAAATCCTTGTGATTTTTTTGTATGGGGTCACATGAAGCAACTTGTTTACAATACTCCAGTCGACACAGTTGAAGAACTCCAGCGACGAGAAAATATCGCCGCATTGCAAATTCGTCAAAGTGCAGGAGCTTTGGAACGTGTTCGGAGATCTTGAAAACGCCATGCAGAAGCTTGTATTGCCAACGCTAGTCAGCATTATGAGCATCTCCTTTAGCGACTTGGCTTTAATAGTAATTTATTTAATGATTTCGTTTTTCACAATCACAAATAAAATGTTTAGTTCGTTGTTCATCTTTTCAATTCAAATAAGTTTATTCATTAATATATAAATGGCAGAGCGTTCCTTACTGCAGGTACTTTTTAAACTTTAGCACCTTCTTAGACTCAGTTTAAAATCAACTGTCAAATCTTACAATTCAAAAGCTCAATTTGAAAAATTGCAACAGCTCTTAAACAAGGTAACTTCATAGTGTTTCCCAAAAACTATAAACGCTTTTATAAGGCAATTTTGCTTATATTGTATTCCTTTGATGTGAACAATCACTGCTTAAAATATTTGCATAACTGTATAAATGTGCTGCTTGGAAATATTCTATTGCATTACCTAGTCTTCGATGTTGCAGGAGCCTGTGACAAGTTGAAGTAATTTGGGGTTGGAGCTACAAATGCGGGTTTTGGTGGCCTTGGAGGTGGGTCTAAAGTCTTCGGTACGTCATCTAAAATTATTTTACTAAGCGAGTCTGAAAGAAGTGGTTCAGTCATGGAGCTGTTGGATGGATTTATAGACTTGGTAGCTAAAAATTAATTAAGTTGAAAATATTAACCTATAAAATCCATAACACAATTTTACTGTTATCAGCTGATGTGTTGTGAGTCCAATCATCATCTGTAAAAACACTTTCTGAGTCTGTTGGGCTTTGTAGAGGCGAGCCGTTAATGTTTTTCTCCAATTTTGGTAAATTACTGTACATGTCTGAGTTTTTATAAGTCCGCTGCAGGGTATGAGGTTGTAGCCGCCTCGGACAATCATAAAATCTGGGATCCAACTCAGAATTGATATCATTCAAGTATGTTGGTGGTGCAGTGTCATATGTGTCATTGTTGTGGCCTTTGGTTAGATCCGATTTCAAATAAGAATTTTTTAAATTATGTTGTAATAATGTATAAAAATCCTGAAAATAATGGTACATTACAAAAGTGATACAAAACTCCTATATTTTTATCCCTACCTGAACACCCTGACTTGGTAAACGACCCGTTATACATTCTGATATGGGAATGTAGGGACCCGAACTGACTGGCGAAACTGGAGGTGAATCAACGGTATTTTTACTAAGACTTCCATGTAAAGAATCATTTTGCTTTTCTTCATAAATTGGAGATGGAGGTCCTAAGGATCTCGTTACTACAAGCAAAGAATGAGCATTAATTACTTGTAATTTTTATTATGTTAATTTTATAAATTAATAAATTTAAATATCTTAAAACAAAGTGTTTACACTAAATTAGAACGTTTTTATATTTATATTTTAAAAATAATAAAAGTCAGTTTCAACAGGTTTTAATTACTTTTCGTGCTTTATCCATATTTTGACATGCAAAATGTCATTTTCAAAAGCAATTATTAATTACTTATCTATCATCTAAGTTTTTCTATTAATAGTGTCGCTTTTGAAAAAGCTAAGAAACGGACTCTTACTATTTGCTGGCACTTAAAAATTTAATAGAACAATGAAGAAATATTATTCTCCTCGAATTAATTGTAAAGTTGCAATATTCATAAATTACTGAATTAGCAAATGTCAGAAAAATAAGAAATTACTTCACCAGAGTTCCCCAAAGGCAAATGAGCTAAGTCAATCATAAAATTACAAAGCTCACACATAACCTCACATTATTTTAGCAACCAAAAACTGAAATTATGTTCATAATTATGTGTCAAGACAGATTTTGAAATTACTATATTTCGATAAACGCTATTTATAAATAATTGTGCAAAAATATATGTTAATGATTCATAAAAAGCAATATCAATCAAATATTCAATTAACCATATCATTTTAAATAAAAATTAGATTTGTTATCACAAAAAATGAATAAGCTCTTGTAAATAAATTTTATATTTTCAAAACACACAAATTCTATTTTGTTGAAAGATTGACCTACTTTGGACCTTAGAAGTTGCTAACAGCAAGGATGGGATAGAAAATTTCAATTTTACAGATGCATGCCTTAGTAACGGATTACTTGGCATTACAATCTATGCTTGAAAATACTTACCTTTAAATGATTTATTTTATCTAAAGATCATTATTATTTATTTAATAAATACCCAAAAATGTAATTTACAAGACTATCTGAAAGAGGACAGAAAGAAATATAAATGCATTTGTTCAATATAATTTGTAGGCAGATAATTAAAAGTATGCACGATGTTTGTTTTTTCAGTCGACAATCAAAATATTTCCTTTAGAACTGCACTATTGAAAAATATTTTGCCATTATTTGAATCGTTCTTTGTAGTCTATCTAGTTTAAATAAATTCTGAATACAACAGTAGTTCTATATTAAATAAGATAGAAACATGAAAAGGTGGATCCCAGCTCACATTGGTATCAAAGGAAACAGTAGTGCTGACGAATATGCTAAAGAAGCTACCACAATGGAAAACATTTACGAAAAAAGAGTCACTGCAGAAGACCAAAAACAATTGCAAAAAAACTGCAAACCCTATGGAATGAAAAGTGGAACAGTCTAGAACATAATAAACTGAAAGAAATAAAACATAGTACTCAAGAATGGAAGAATCCGGCTGGGAACCTCTCGAGATTGGAAGAAGTTGGCCTGACTCGACTTCGAGTGGGACACAGTAAATTGACACATGGATTCCTGATATAGAAACTACGACTGCCTATATGTGAAAAATGCCAGTGCAAACTAACAGTACAACACATTATATGTGAGTGCCCAATATACACTCTACAAAGATTACAGTGTAACGTGAAACAAACCCTCCAGGAAGCACTTGCGAATAATAAGGACTCTATACAAAGTATTATCAATTTTCTTAGAAGTACCAAACTAATTAAAGAACTGTAACATTACATAAAATTACTGTAACATTATTGTAATCTGCCTAGAATGCGTGCCAATATCCTATGCAGATGAGGCACATGTAATTCCAAAATAAAAAAAATATTATTAATTTTTCCCTGGAAGCTGGGGTATTCGAAACAGTTTTTGCCAACAATCAGTCCAACCTTTGTAACTTCTGTAAGATATTTTTGTTTTGCGCTCACTGTCCATAGCGTTCGTTTGTAGCATTATATTGAAATGCCATGTCTATCATTAAATTCCTTAGCGTCTACAAGCTTTTCTAGAGAAAAAGACGTTCTTCGTTAAATCATTAATTTTTGCAACATTTTCTAAAGATGAAACTGAATCGCCTATGGCGTTTTAAGTATCTATATACGTCTAAAATAAGTTGTTGCGCTTCAACAGAAAGGTCACAATGTTTTTGTGCTTCATTTTCTTTGATCTGTTCAATCGTATTACTGGAGTCTAAACTAAATAGCATCAACATCTTTGTCGCTATCACTATCAATACCGCAATCAAAGGTTCTCCGTGATAATGTGAAACACAAATTAAATCTTACTCTACCTTACAGTTTCAGAACTACGACTCCACCAACTCTTTAATTTCTGAAAGTACAGAAAAATAGAAAAAAAAAGTCTTTATTAAACTGAATACTACGAACAACAAATAAGCTTCTTTGTTACGGTATTACACGCTCCATGTTGAGAGGAAATGACAGGCAAGAATTGTTTACAGATTTTGCTCTATTCTACTTGTTAAACTCTACTACAGTTCATCTCAAATAGCTTTGCCGGTAAAAGATTACAATTTACAAGTAGGCGAAATTGGGCCCGCTCGGTTATAATACCCATCGTACCGGTGGTTCTCAAACTTTTATTAATTCAGGCGTAATAGTATAATTTTATTCCTTTCTGTTATATGTATTACAAACCAAATTATATTGGCGCTACAACTAAAAAGTAGTAAATTGTTATAGCTCAATTTTTAGAAAAATAGGGAACTGAATATCATCACCATATTTGTTTTGGAACATAGAAAAAAATTGAATTATAAGCACTAATTTTTGTCAGATTAGGTATTATGGCTATTGGCATTTTAAAATAGAACTTACGTGTGTTGATATTTCCGAAAACAACTCATTAGTAGAAAATGACAAATAGGCAAATAATTAAATACTTTAATGGTTATTAAACGGGTGGTCTATAAGTAACAGTGAAAGTTGCCCATTTTGCTCAGTTTACTATAGTGTGCTGCAAGGAGTTCTGTCCTTTTTTTTTAATTTACGTCTAAAATGCCTGAAAAAGTGTTGACTTCACTAGCTTTAAAGTTGTTGATCAATTTACTATAATATTTTCAAACTGAGAAAGACAATGGAGGTCCCCTAATACCTATAACTGTCTTGCAATGGGTATGTAATAAAAAGAGTAGATATATTTTATTTGGTTTTCAGATATTTCAACAGCTGTTTTATTAATACTATATTTGAATTTTATTAG
>JABXWE010010033.1:0-54220 GCA_014611495.1 Limonius californicus
TGAGAAGGGATTGAGAATGTAATGGCAAAAGAAAACAAAATTTAGGTCAATAAATAATTGTAGTATTCAATATTAATGAAAAAAAAAACAACAATTATGTTTTCACGATAGATATATTTTTATTCACCTTAACCAATTAGTGCAAGAACACGGACCAAGGCTTTTTTTGTCAAAAATAGGAATGGAGTTTCATTACAGTAAAATAAGTAAAAAATAATAAAAAACGTAATTTACATTATTTTTTTAATTATTAAAAAGCGTTAGCAATCAGAATACATTAGAAAACCATATGAGCAAATAGTGTGGCAATATAATATAACATACAGGGTGGTTCACCGAAACAGGCTTGTTTTGTGACACTAAACCTTACTTCTTCGAAAAACGCCTGAACACATTAAAATTAATATGCCAGGGGTGCATGTAATACGGCTATTTCTGTTTACCTACCCTCAACCCCAAAATTGACTCTATTAAAATAAAAATATGACAATCGTAAAACCATGTAGTGGGCTTTTCTGTTCGACGGGTTAGGTTATCCTCTTGCCCGGCATAAGTGCAAAAAGGGCTCATAGAACCTACTACGTATACACAGAAGAATAAGAACGTGTTAATAATTATGTAACTATTGAAGAAATACAATTTATAAAATGCAAAGCAAAGATGTAATGACGTAACATTTAATGAAATAATATTTACTCCCCGCGGAACAGAATCTGAGCATGGCAATTTTTGCAGTTACTTCCCTTTATATAATGTGCAATGGAGTTGGTGATTTTTATGTTCGGAGGAATAATGTATTGTACCTTGGCACTTGTTGAAGTCTACCCATAAACTAAAATGTTGCGATCCACTTCATTTTTTATGTAATTCTCGATAAACAATATAAATATTGCTGTGTTATAGTGTCCCTAATTTAAATAAATAAGCTTAGAGCTAACACCTAAAATATTTTGTGCAGCACGTCTCGGAAACGGATTGTTGAATTAAGCTCAGGCATGATTACCACTTATTTTGTTAACTTCCGATGTGTGATTTGCAAACAGAGCTGTTTGATGTTAAAGTTTTAAGACCACAAGCTGATTTGGTTTTTGTTTTCATTAATATAGAGGTTTTGAAAGCATTTACCAGTATTTCTTGGGTTTTCTTATCTGTAAACAATGTAATTTTAGAACTTCTGTAATATGTTTCGACATATGTAAAGAAATATAAATTTTGGGGAAAGTTGGACTTTTAATAATCTTTTTAATTTACTTTGGTAAAAATAGAAGACTTTTAATAAAAATAAATATTAGTTTCTTTATTTCAAATTGTATTTTGGTCATGTGACATATGAAAATGTGCATAAATTTGTGGGCATTACGTTAATACATTTTGTGTTTTGTAAAATATTAAAATGGAATTTGTATATTAAGATTTAATTAAATTTTGTAATATGTCCTTTCTTCTGATTGGATAAAAAGTCATTTTGCTTTGGAACTAGCTCTAAAAAATTAATGTTTTCTTACAGTTTCCTAGCAACCGAATTAAAAAAGTAGAAGTTTGTTGAAATTTGTTTCGAGACTAGCGATATAAATTCCAAAGCAGAAGCACGTTCTTTCGACTACTCCGTAAACATTGTAAATTTACCCTAAATATGTGTTAATATCAATAAAACCAATTATTTATTGCTGTTTGTGAATCAGCGTTGTGTTTTTTATATTACTTGTGGCTGAAAGGTAGATTTTATTAAACTTATCATGTTGTAAAGAATAGGAGTTATAATCCCGCAACAATGCGTCGATAGTCTTTATATATTTCTCTGCGATTTTTGTTTTTAACCTCGAATAACGTTTATATCTGTCATCAAGTGATGTAATGTCAAAGTACCTACAAGTGGAAGAAAAGTTTAACACCTTATAATTAATTTCACGCTCAATGGAGCTTATAATGAAACTTCCAGTACGTATTGAAAAAATTAATTATCGACTTAACATAAAAATGATTGTTAATCTGATTTTATACAAGAGGTTACCATTCGGACTAGTGCTGCGGTTCATAAATTATACAATTTTTTTAAAATTAATATCGATGTACAAAGTGATATAAAAGTCTTAAGTTTGCTACTTACCTGCGGGATAATATAACAGCCACGAGATCACTAATTTTCCAAGGAATTCTACGATCAAGCTACAAATCGCACATTTGCGTTCAATCTTTTGGAAGAACAAGGCACAGTTCCATCAACGGAAATTCTACCTACTTTAGAAGCAATAGAAAAAGTACTAGGTACAGTGTAAAGATTGGTTCAATCAGAAAGTTTATTGAGTGTTTACATTTTTATAACTTGTTGCTTTTGTCATTGTTATTTACTTTATAAATTGTTTAAATTTAAAAGAAAAAGCACAGATAAATAGGATATTTGTTATGTAATTCCATTTATGTCATTTATTTTAAAAATAATTCAAATTTCAACCTTTTATTTTTGCATTGTGGTTAAGACTTTCGAAGTCAAACGGCGCTACTTTTAACTTACAGCGTATCCCCGAGATTAAGAGTATAATTATTTGTTGTGAAAATAGCCCTGTTTGTTGGTTCAACAATTTATATGAGCAATTTAAGGGTACTGTTTTTCATGCCAAGCAGATTATCTTTATTAAGGAGAATTCTACTCTTGGTGCACCAACATCGTTTATAAGTAATAAAAGTAATTCATAAAAATGTATTTATTTATTAATAGTAATAATTGTAGAGGGGATCACAGCGATACGTTATTAGTAAAACAGCATTAGCAACAGTATGAATTTAAAATCTTTATTATCAAAAGTATGTAATTTTCTTCATATTTTTGTCTTAAGCTACAAATGTTGATTTAACCATATTGAAATAATATAACAATAAAATATGCTATAATAATAATAATTATTATTATTACTTATAACAAATTTAAAATGGAAAAAGCTTCTAAAATGAGACAAAAACTAAAATTTTAAAAGTTTTTATGTGAATAATTACCTTAATTGAAATGTCTTAGTTGTTGGTAGCTGTAGAGTATGCCAAATCGAACTGAACCAAAATAACAATGTAAGAAACCAATGTACTGACAGTCTAAAAATTAAATTTAGTTATGGCGTGCTATTTAATCACAATGTACTGTACCTTGAAAATAAGCGTTCCATCTATCGTAAAGAATCCACAAGCATTAAAATGAAAGTTTTCATGGGTTAGTTGTAATAAAACACTATTTATCTGTAAACCAATGAGTAATAATCATACAACTACTGTGCAGGTACTCATAACGGTCATTCTTACTACACACCTCCCTTTTAATGAAATAATTGTCAGAAATGTTCAGAATTTTTATTAAAGTATTTTTAATTCTTCTTTCCTAAAAAATAATATATAAATTCCCGTAATCAGTTTTCCCTATTGCCAAAAATATTTCCAATACTCCTATATGTAAAGATTTAGAAACTGTTAATATGCTTACATCAATTGTGCACCAGTGAGAAGTACAAATTATAAGAAGTATATTAGTTGTAGATTCAAAAATCCAGTAAATAGACAGTGTAGTACGAAAGCTCAAATCTATTGCATTTGAATTATCGTAGCACTTGGAAACAAGATTGTAGCAATGCATTCCAATAATAGTGTAATCGAATCCAACATTAAAAAATGTTTGCATCGAAAAACAGCTATTCATATTTTCAACAACACAATGTAGCTGTTGGAAGATGGTTCCATACTCAACACATTTTTGGTTAGATATTTCATGTGATTTCGCTGTCTTTTCTAAGTCTTTATTTAAGCCAGTTAGCACAAAATGTAACGTAATAGTGCAGATAAAATCTTGTAAATATACTATAGTAATAAGCAATTGTATAAGTTCATATAAGTATTCAATAACAACCTTTTTCGTATATGCAGGCAATAATGAATAAGTCATGATCGCACATACGTAATACGCTAATTTTATACTATATTTCACCAGAAAAACGAGTGTTATAATTATTTTTAATTTCTTGAATCTTATATTTACACCACTATACTTTAATTTTCTACCAAGATTGAAATAACTTTTGCATAAGACATTTATTCTTTCGCTGTAAAAGTTATTATAGAACGACGAAACAGCAGAACATATTAAGACAGCTCCCATATAAAATTTCAGTACATAATCAGAAAATTCCTCATTACTTATTTCGAAATCGGATGTGTAAAGAGTAATTCCAAAAATACTGAACTGTATAAAAAACGAAATTTTCTTATAACCTGGTGTTTCTTCCAAGTAGTTGTCGCTAAAACGAAAAGGAAACATTCCAGTAAATCTTAATATGTAATATAAGGGCATAAAGACATCCATAAGTCCTTCAGACATTTTATTTAATCGTAAACAAATACAAGGCAGTGTTATGTTTTTATACAAGTCGAAGTTATTGAAGACTTAAGTTGAATTGTATGTAATTGCTACTTTATTTTATGTCACTAAATGGCTGGTTTTTTGCCTTTAATAACAAAGACTTAAGTAAAAAAAACACGTTCAATACGAAATTAATTAGATGAAATTTATCACATTTAATTAGGTTAATGTGTTTATACGCGTGAATTTTGAACTTATGAGCCTATCATAGAAAGTAATAATAACTTCTCCATATGATAGATAGATAGCTAAGGTTTATTAACATTTTTTGGTAAAAGCTATAATTCTTTTTTTCCATTTATAGAATTAAGTACGAATAGCCGTACTGTACTAACAAGAGTATCGAATATCAATATCAGGTTGTATCGATATTTCTTAAAGGTATCAAAATATTGAACATTGGAGTATCGCCAGCATCAAAGGTATCAACGTATCGACTATGTACTATACTAAATGTGTTCAAATTTAAACAGGAATTTCTTTATGAATAAAGGTAGTACACATTACATCTATGAAATTTATATTAGTTAGCGATGTAGGCCTCCTACCTAGTGATTCACTTGCGCCACCGATTTCGAAGTTTTCGAATACCACCTGAAAGAAGTAATTGAATTGCATTTGTATATGCACTTTTGAACAGCTTCCATAACGTCGTTGTTTGACTGAAATCTTGTGCCGGCTAAAAGTTCTTTCAAGAGTCTACACAAGTAAAACTTTGATCTAGCAAAATCAATACTGTATGCTACATGCGGAAAAAGGTCCCACCAAAATTCGTTATATGGTTTTAAACACTCAAACATCCAACTTTTAAAAAAACACTGTATTGTGCTCGCAGCATGTAAGGATTTTAGTCGAATTTACGTCTTCATTCGTAACAAATTTTTATTATTATGAGTTGTTTCGCGCTACAACAAACAGAATTTTCTGATATAACTGTCAAAATAATTTCCAGCGATATTCTAACAAGATTTAATTATTGGAATTCTCTTCAGATGGGGTTCCAATTTAAACATTCCTGTTTAAATTTGAATATTTCTCCTACAAAGGAGCAAGCGATAAAATAGCTATTTATGTAACAAGTACATAATCTAAGACTTTATTGGACGAGTCGAGTTTACTGGCAGAGCGCGCTTGCGCGCGAGGCCAATAATAAAGACGAGTTAATTAAGTCTGATTATGTACGAGTAACATACTTAGCTTTATGTTCGATTCAAAAAATGTCTAGGAAAATATATTTTATTTAGTGAAATTTGCAATAGAAAATATTATATAGTGTGCCTTCTGCGTTGTCATAGATAGGTAGATGTTTGAAATTTGTAAATGTGTCAGAAAGCGTCGATTAAATAATTATTAATTGGTTCTGGTAGTTTAAAAATGGATCTACCAGAAGAAATGGAAATTTCAGACAACATAAGACAAATAGCATCGAGTGCGAGAGAAATGCTTTTACCCAGCAAATCCAAAACTCTATACGAAAGCGCTTACAAGGATTACCGACTGTGGTTATTTTGAAGTTTAATTTTCAAATAATTTGACACTGACAGGAGTCCAAAACTACTTTATCATTATGGACTAGTCCAATAAAGTGACAGATTATGGATTCTCAACAGTGTCATAGATCAACCTATTATGATTGAGTCGAACATAAAATATTTTATGTATCTATTATTGAACAGATAATACACAAATTTACGCAAAATTGAAACTAATTGTATGCTAGAACGGTTTGCTAAAATATGTTTTTCTGTTTTAATTTTTTGGTTATTATTTTACATATTATTTAAGTTGAACACAGAAAATAACACAAGGGCATAAAGAAATGACGACAGTAGTAAAATCCTAAGAAAAACGAAACAGTAGTATACACAAACGCTTTATTGTTAAATATTAAAGTAATTAATATCAATTATACAATTATAATATTATTAGTTTAGTGTTCTATGCAGTAACAATCTTTACCAATGTTAATTAGTCATTGTCTGTAGAAACCTCATCTTTTGTACACATATCGATTAGAAGCTTTTACTGAGTTCCTCTTAATTTGTAATTAAAGGGTAAGCAAGATCTATTTGAATTAATATAATAATGTAGGAAATCGTTGTGGTTGCGATCTGTAAATTAAGATTGTGGAAAACGTTAGGTACACTGTAAAATAGCTTACTGTAAAAATAAGTGTAGCATCTAACGTGAAAAATCCATTAACATTAAATGTAATCTCTTCGTGACAAAGTTGTAATAAAAAGCAATTGACCTGTAAAATAACTATGATTAAGCACATTGAATTCTGCTGAATTAGTCTTAACTGTGAAGACAATTCAGTAACCACCAAAAGTGCCTAATACTGAAACACTTATACAGGGTAGACATAACGTTTCGAGAATAGTCCGGAGAAACAAGTCCATTGAAAAAAAATTGTTACTGGTTGCAGTAATCTGTTACTACCGTGAATTGATCTTGTGCTGTTCCAGGTAGGAAAATTAGCAAATTTAGGTTGACACGTTTTCTTACTATTTTGTTTCTATTACTGACCCTTTACTAATGTGGGAGCTTTAGCGGCTGATGAGCTGCCCGCACTTCACTTTACCATTGTTCACTGTATGCAGTTGTATAATAAAGCTAAAATTAACACTACGGTTAAAAATCCCGCTAAATGTGAAGTGTGCGTTGTGATTCGTTTTCACTGTGAAAGAAGTTTATGGTCCAATGAAGGAAAGGTCAGACACTGATGTAGGAATTTCAGAGTTGCACGATGAGGAACGTAGTGGGAGACATTTTGTTGTCAACGACGATCTTATGGGAAAAATAAGCAAACAAATCCGTGAAGATTATCGGTCACGAATAGGCTATAGTACAGCAAACTTTGTGAGGGGCGGATGTCAAAGATGTTGACGGTCGACGGATGTTCACAAAAACCATCGAATGGCCTCTGCGCTAATTTTCCTACATCGCTCCGAAACTGATGACGCTGAGTACCTAAATTACATTGCAACTGGCGACGAGGCTTATATTTCGTACACAGATTTTGAAACAAAACAACAATTAATCTGTGGAAGCATGTGAGTTCCTCCAAATTCAAAAAGTTCAAGCAAACGTTCGAAAACCGATAGCTTATGGCTACAGTTTTTTGTACAAGTACCTTTCCGGAACGTGGTACGACAATTAATATAGACGTATATGGTTCGACCTTAAGAAAATTAAGAAGGGCGAGACAGAATAAAAGATGAGGATTGCTGGCTTCTGGAACGCCCGACCGCACGCGGCGGCTAGTACTCAACAACTCATTGAACTATTCAAATGGGAAATTTTTAACCAGCGCCGACTTAGCGTCGAGTAACTATTACGTCTTTCTCCATCTTAAGAATGTTTTAAAAACCAGCGACCGTTTTCTTGACGACGACTACCTCTAAACGACGGTACAAAATAAGTTTTCGTATCAAGCAGCAAACTTCTATGACGAAGGTATGCAACAACTTGTACTACGATAAGACACGTGATAAGATTTAAGCATAATACAAAAATTTTCAACTTTACATTTTACGACCGAACGGTGAATTTCCGAATAAGTCTCGTATGAATTCAGATTTTAGCAAACAATTTAAACCAAAATAACTTTGTACTAAATATAATAATACAAACAACGTTGTTGAAATCGCATATTAGATAATCTTGGTAAGCACAGAAAATAATTAAAGCCGATTAATATGATCCGATAATTGTCTCTATAATGTTGGTAAGTTAATTACTGAATTAGCCTCGTAGTTAATTACTGTAAAATCACATACCTCCTTTCTAAGCCGAAATTCACGAGATGAATTCATAATCTTCACTAAAGTTTGCTTAATATTTTTCGCCTGAAATGAAAATTTTTTTAATTTCACGTACAATTTTAAGGAAAACGATTAACATTTGTAGACTAAATAAATAAAAATTTGGAAATCGTATCATGACATTAGGTACAATATGAAAAACTTCAATACATCCGTACTCACCTTTTCTACGCATAAATGGGAAGATATTATTATAAGTAAATTGCTAGCCGATTCGAAAATCCAGTGTAGTGATAATATAACAGAATAATTCCATTCTAATGCATTTGGACTATCGTAAAACTTAGTAGCAAGATTGTAGCAATGAAATGACACAACAGAAAAATCAAAACCAATATTGATCAGTATTTGTAAAGAAAAGCTATTGTTAGTGTTTCGGACTACATTGTATAATTCCTCGAAGATTTGTCGATATGCAACAATATGTCCTTTTGTTGTCGTATGCCAGTGTATCTTTTGCAACTCTTCATTTAATGTCTCGAGAATAAAATGTAACGTTACAATGCAAGTAAAATAATGAAAGTACACAGTACTAACAAGAAATTTCAGAACATTAAAAAGCTGTGACTGAATAAAGGTGTCGATGTTTTTAAAAAAGATATGGTAATTCATCCACGAATAAATATGATACAATAACTTTAACCCATATTTCACTAATAGAACGGTTACTACCCAGAATTTAATTCTGTTGTAATTGACGTTTATTGCATGGCGTCGCATTGTTCTAGCAAGACATTCAAAATTTATCCATAATAATTTTATTCGTTTAAAGAAGAGCACGTTACACAAAAATGAAGTTGCAGTATTGGCTAAAATAGCAATTGCGGATAACGTGTACATATATTCGACAAACTTGTCCTGAAGAATTTTAAAGTTAGCTGAATAAATAGCTATACCAATAACGCTCCAATGAATTAAACACGAAATATTTTTATAAATTGGTGTTTCTTCAATATCATTGTTTGAAATACGAAAGTACAGTAAGCCAGAAAGTCTCAATAAATAATATGCTGGCATAAATGATTTTAAAATTTTTGCCGTCATTTCAGTTGCCCTTCAAACCGCCTTTTCGCCTAAAAGGAAAAAGTTCAAACAAATTATTTGTATACATAAAATTAAATTCTGATGACATTTAATATTAACACATTAATAAAACAAAGGATTAAAACAATAATCGAAACCATTAAATATATACGTTTGCCTTGGATTATATTAATCAATAAAAAATAATTAGTTGTAATTGATTAACCTCAAGACTGTTAGGTTTAGAAAAATTTGAATGCCAATAAAAATAAGATAGAAGATAAGATAAGAAGAAAATAACTTTAATTGCTACATAACAAAATAAATAAAATACTCTATTCACATTTAATAAAATTAGGGGAAAGGCGGATAAGAGTACGCACTTAATAATCATTAATTAATTACAAGTAAATAAAAAACGGTGAAGGCACAAAACTTTTAATATAATAAACTGAACACATAGACTACAAACTAACATAATAAAAGAAATAAAAACATTTTAATTTTCGAAAGTAAATGCATTTTCTTAAAATTTAACATGTGCGAACTCTTAGATCCTGTGATAGCAAAGAGTTCGCAGGCATCTTCGTTTATATTATTCGCACTTTTCACACAAAAACTGACCAAGTCCCGCATAAACTGTGCATTCTTCGTGGTACCAGGTTTGGCACTTGTCGCACATAATCCAATCTGTTTCCGGGGGATCTTTATACATTTCATTGCATTTTGGACATTTAGTTTCTTGGCTCTTTGTTTTTTTTTCTTGTTAGCGCTTGCAGCTTTTGCGCCACTAAACCCAGGAAGTTTACGTTTAGCTGATTTGGCCTTTATTGCCAAACTAACCTTTAGCTCATTTTTGTATGGAGAGTCGGTGAGCATCTCGGATTTTTTCGAATTTCGTCTAATGCCTGTCTTAGGCGCCGCTTTTAGAAGTGGTTTAATGTCTTTTGGTGAAACGTATGGTGATGGAGTTGATGCAGATGATGTTGATGGTGTCTGAGATGTGGCCTCTCTGGAACATGGTGTAAGATCCGATACAGAAGACGTTGAAGAACTAGGTAAAGGGTCCAATACAGTAGAGGTTAAAGAATGTTGTGAAGGTTCTGCAGAAGGTGATAGTCTTACACAATTTAATTTCTGAAATTGAGACAATGGCAAGTTATCGTCATCGGTATCTGAATGGGATTCAGATTCCTGTGGAAGAGGTCGGTCTGTGACAGATGCAGGGACAAAATCTTCTTCTGAGAATACTTCCGGATTATATGGCCAAATTCCGCATGACTTAAAAGCGGAAGCAGCTTTCTCTATAGAGGCCACACGAGAGTAGGCATTGCCAAATAATTCCCCTATTTGGTATTGTGCAATTGCTCGGCCAGGATGTGAAACTTGCCACTTTTCGCATTCTTGTGAGTAAGCTGTTTTGAACGGCCCGAAAAATCCCCTGTCAAGTGCCTGTAGTTTGTGACTACTGTGTGGCGGGAGGCTTAACAAATGAATGCCGTAATCGCGGCATTTATGGATAGCTACTAGGCTAATATGACTTGAATGGTTGTCCAGAATAAGCAAGACAGAATCTTCTTTGCTGCTTTTTACATATTTCTGAAAATGTTCAAGCCATTCCAAAAAAAGTTCACCGTTTATGAAACCCGAGTCAGAGGTCATCAGCAGTGTATTGGCAGGAGCTTCATCTATTAATTCTTCCTTTCGGCGTTTCCTGGGAAAGATCAAAGCTGGAGGAACATAGTTTCCGCCGGCACTCATGCAACATACCGCAGTTATTAACTGTCCTCTTTCGGCTGAAACAATTTTGCCAACAGCTTTTTTACCAGTTGGGGCGATTACCTTTGGAACTTTATTTGGTACAGTTAGCACACCGGATTCGCCCATATTATACACTCGATGAGCAAGCAACTTTTTTTCTTCTAGGATATTTTTTAGGTTCGTAAAAAATCTTCCAACCTGGACTTGATTAAACCCGCTAGCCCGCGCCAAACTAGTTTTTTCTGGTAGACGCGCACTAAGGTGATGGCGTTTGCAAAATGACTGCACCCAAGACTTTCCAGCGACTTTTTTCACTTTATTGAATCTGTGGTTGACTGCGTTTCTTTCTGCATATTCATATACAAGTTGACTAAGTGACTTTAAAGTAAGCCCATAAAAACACTTGTCTAGTTGTTTGCAGTGCTGCGCTAGTTCATTTTCCATTTCCTCGTTAAACACTGGTTTAAATCTTCCCAGAGATGTTGGTATTGTTCCTTTTTTTAATCGCTTTCGAAACGTAGCTTCATTTACACCAATTGACGCAGCTATTGACCTTTTACTTTGTCCTTGTTCGATTCTACTTCGAACATGTTTTAGTAATTCTTCCGTAAATGCTAATTTTCTGTCAGTCTTCCGACGATACCTTCCCATTCTTAATCTATAGATTAATAAAAAATGCATAAAAATGACATAATTCACAAATAACAATCATGTGGCAAAGAGTTCGCATTATGACAAAGAGTACGCATGCGAACTCTTTCTCCGCGTACTCTTTGCGTTTACTACAAATTTGGGATAGTTAAGTTACCGCCAGTTCAGACGCGCATAACCTCAAAACCGAAATATGAATCATACACTTTAAATACGTACTTCGATGAGTACAAGTTCAAACTAGCAGATATATGAGCTTAAGGTGATTGCACTGACTTACAGCAAACTTAAATATAAGATCAGCACAGCTAAATATAACATTTTTTACCTAAAATTCGGCCAATCAAACTGAAAGTCACTGCACTTTTAACCAAGCGTAGATAACACTGCAAGCCAACTATGCACTGGCGCTCAGTGAATTTTATTGGAATTAACAGAAGTTACGGGCATTGCGTACTCTTGGATGCTGCGTACTCTTACCCGCCTTTCCCCTATGTTCTATTATCAACGGTTACCGAGTTATCGATAATTTCATTTATTATTATACATAGTAGTCGAACGCCAAAAACAAAATGCTGAATGAAAATGGAAAGATTTACTAGACGTGAATATGCTAAATAATACATTTCCTCGTCGCTGGATTGGACGAGGTGGACCAACTGCGTGGCCACCTCGTTCTCCAGATATCACTCCAATGGACTACTACTTCTGGGGTACCATGAAAGAGAAAGTGTATGCGACCGAAATTGAAAATCGCGAAGACCTCATTAACCGTGTTACAGAAGTGGCCGAAATCATACGAAACAATCCAGAGCAGCTAACTGATGCTAGGAGGTCCACGATTCGCCATTGTAAAATATGTACCTATACTGGAACAAGGAAATCATTTTGAACAATTACTCTAAGGTCTGTGGCATTTCAAAGTGTTAATGTTAAGTTAATTTATGAAATTTGTAAGTCTAATAAAATAAATGAATTTATCTCGGTAACCGTTGATAATAGAACAAAAGTTTATTGGAATTTTAGAATCAAAAAACCATAATTAATAACCCCATAATTTTATGACTATACCTTTTAGGATACCCTGTATATACCAATTACTACACAGCAATAAATAATCAACTAATAATGAATTACGTAATTTAGTTGACCAATTATTTGATTAAATTTATTATACGAATAGTAAAATTGATTGATTAATCAACAAGGTCAACTACACAATCACTTACAAGACACTCTGCAAATTGACATACCTCTTGCAGAGCAGTAAAACTTCTAAACATTAATTAAAGATCTCCTAAACATTTTAAATATATGTATTTATGTTGTGAAAATCTTAATATACGCAATGTTTCAAAACACAAATATATATAAATATTATACAGTGAGTACAGCATGGCTTCAAAGGTAAGTAGAAAGATACTTCCAAATTCCATGCGATTACAAATATAGTGCGCTTCAGAAATATAGAACACAAATAAAACTGAAACAAATGATTTTTTGTAAAAATCAAGAAACACATGTTTTTCTTTTTTTAAATGCACATTAGTATGTCAAAATTATTTTGCGATATTCATCTGTTGTTAAGTGATGGCGTCATCATTATTATTTTTTAATGGCAACCACATTTTTTCCTCTTTATTTATTATCTCCTTACCAGTAAAAGGATGCCCCACCTAAACATTTTTTAGAAAAAAATACGTAAGGTGTAAAAATTCAGAATTTATTTTTAATAAAAATATGCAACAAGATGGAGTTCCTCCCCATTTTGGTGTAGAAATCCGGCAGTTTCTTGATGATATATTCCCTGGTAGATGGTTACGACGACGAGGACTGTTTGAGTGACCTGCGGGATCACCTGACGACCACTTAGACGATTTAAAGCCTGGGATTCGTTTAGAAACGGAAAGTATCGGACCGGAAATTATCGAGTGTGCGATACAAAATATTTACACACGTGCTGGACAATGCCTAAACTAATTAATTGTAGACCTTTTGAACATTTCCGTTAGGTAATTATTTCATAATAATCTTCTTTCCATTATAAAAAAATCTGAAAATTCGAGCTTGTGCATTTTTCTCAAAAAATTGTTATGTAGGGTACCAATAATTTTATATCACTGATTAACTGGTGACGAGATCTATCACAATAACGAGGAATAAAATGAGGTTGCGATTAAAAAAATGATATTGACATCATCACTTAAGAACAAGTGAATGTCGGAAAATGATTATGACATACAAATGTGCATTTTTAAAACACAAATCAGCGAGTTTCCGGAGTTTTACTCAAAACCATTTGTATCAGCTTTATTTGGTATATTCCAGACTTTTGAAGCGCATTGTATTTTTAATACCCGTTTTATTGGCTCACTCTGTTTCCAAAAACTTGAAAAAACGTTTCTCAAAATTCCATAAAAGTTTGTTTTTAATTTTCAACTAAAATGTCACAGCAATTTCTGTATACAAATTTCGTACAAAAACAATCTACATTTCAATTTTTATCACACGTTTTCTTCTAGTGGACTCTTCTAATAGGTTAACCAGAAGTCAATTAAATGTGAAACGAAAGTGACGCTATAATTAAGGAGCCAGTTTTGGGTCTTGTTGTGTTAAGGCCGAGCACCCAAAGTACAGCAGGCGTAAAAATACAATAAAACGTTTCAATTTAACCCAAACAACCAATAAAATATCAAAGTAATAAAGCGAATTTGAACGCGAAAGGACTTTTACTGCAATTTTAACGACAAAAGCGCTGCCGAGCAACAGTAAAAGGTTTTCGATAAATTCCAGTCGTGTGGTCAAAGTCATTAAGAACAAACATCAAAGTGGCACGAGACCATCACGGAACAATATCCGGAGGGTTAGAAGGATAGGAAGTGCTCACCTTCCGCCCACCAGCAGCGACTCTCCATCGCGCAGCACCAATCGGAAGTAGTCCGTGTATGTATCGTTCCCGAAGAAGTGGTGCACATCATCTTCTGCCCCTGCAAATAACCAAAGATGCATTAAAATATGCACTCCGCCAAACATTCATTTAAAATTCATTATAGACGCCCTAAAGGAAACATACATCGACAAAGCAAAACATGCATCATTGACAAACTCAGACTCACGATGCATATCTGCGAAGCAATCATGATAATAGCAAAGGCATCAATTTTTCACAGGTGTCTATCCCTAGAATATCAACACCATAAATTGGACTTAAAGCAGGATATATGTGAAATATTCGGAATTTTAATATTATCTCTATCTTTGGAACAACAAATGTCTTTAATGGAGTATCCCTGACTGCCACCAAATCTAGCACATTATTACGCTAGTGGGAACTGATAAATTATGGTGGAAAGATGGTTACAACTTTAATTATATTTCCGCAATTAATTTACCTCAAGAGGTTACCAAATTTGCGGCAAAATATTTACGAATTCCTAATATTGTAATACTAAACCATAAAATTAATAACATTTAATTAACCGGTAGATGCTAGGTGAGTTAGACATCTTAAACTTAACATTTACCTGTACTATTCTTGTCACGCTCATTAATTCTCGCTGGAACTGTAATACAGAAAACAATTGAATACTGCAACAGTAAGTAATTGTAAACAGAATATTGTTTCGCTAACACAAACATCAAAATACATTTTATTATTATTTTTATTTGTATAGCCGTATTGGCCTGGTGTCAGTTTGGAGGTGACGTCGGGACCGACGGCTGTGATGTGCCCACGGCCGCCGTTGTTTACACCTCTAAGTCGACCACGAGCACCCCTTCTAGTAGTGACCCGAGCTTGTATTCCTAAACTTTTGATACTATCTGACTGGTACCAGCAGCGTTTGGCTATACGACCGACAATACATTATATTGGAATTGTGAAATTATAGAGCAAATACATACGTATTAATGTAGTTTGTAAGTAGCTAAGTGTTCCTACTACTGCTAACAAATTTGAAAGACCCTATTTACAAGAAAACTTTCGGCTGCGAAACTGTTAATCTTGAACTTGTTAAATTGTAGCGCAAACTTTTATTGTCTATTCTTAATCAAGATATCTTGAAAATCGATATTGTAACTATTTTTAAATTCCACCGTGCTCGTCAAATTTGTTGTGCAAGATATAGAAATCGTCCCTATTGTAGTAATAACAACTGGAACAAAGATAGAATACCTACACTATGAATCAGCAAATAACTAAAACTCTAATCTATATACACATAAACATAATTAGAAATGTTATCCATAAACATCCATACATTTTTAATAATAATCTTTATTTTTATCTACACTTTAGTTGCCTACCCTTCCTTTCTTGTTTCACGTAATTCTAATATAATACAAATTGTATTGCATTACAAATAATATATTATACAATAATATTATTACGATTATTATGTGTGACAAATAATGAAATATTAAGGGGATTCTAATCCAACCTGCAATCAAAACTTATATATAACTTTGTACATCAACAAATCATTATATACGTTTTTCTATCTCTTTCGAGCCTAAGAGCTGTGTACCTGAACGCTGGAGAACGAACTCCTGCCGATATAAAAGACAATAAGTATAATATACAACTAAATAAATTGATAACAATCTTCTGACATTGTTCTGATTTGAAGAAAATTAAAAAAATTATGACGTAGGGATTGTATGCATTATATTCTTAAAGAATGGTAGTTTGTAATAAAGTGAATACGTATCATTAAATTAAGTCCGCATGTATTATACACGTAAGTTGACATTAGGGTATTTGTACAAAAGTTTCATTATCACCATTTTGTAATTTTGCGGTATTGCTACACTCGTTATTTTATTGGAAACACGAACGTGGGAGAAAAATAGAACACGTAATTAATGTGTAAATAGGATGATATGAAATTTAAATCAATCCGTGAATACATAAAGATTCATGTTCATTTTACCTTCTTCTACTAGTTACCAGTTTTTTTCATACACATCTCATAGTTCTTATGTTTTCAGTATAATACGGGCAGTTTCTACTATTCTATAGTATCAAATGATGTTGCTCGCTTTTACGAAATATCACAGTGCACTGTCATGAGCAAAACTACACTGTAGTGGGAATTGTTAAACAATAGTGGAAATAAAATTCTACTGCTGACAGAATACCATGGAACTGCGATTGACATAAACAGCATATTTTTGTTTGATTGTAATGCAGCAATCATTGAAATGCTATGCGTTTCTTTGTTGTGGTGGTGATATCTTATTTACCTTTTTAAAACGAACTACTTATGATTGATTTGATACAGTTAGTGAAATAATATACGACAGCAGGAATATTATTGTGGAATTACACTGAACCCAAAATTTTAATGATGGTGGGCTTACATCTGAAAGCAACAATAAGAGGGTCAAAGAAATCCTTTGTGGAAAAAATATCAGAGAGGCTTTGTTGGAAATGTTAAACGCAACCGCACCCACTGACCACAGAATATCGATTGCCTCTTGGGGATCACTAATCACTGCACTTGATCCTTCCCTTCGTTGTTCCCGAAGCAGGCACAATGCAAGCCCTTGGTGTGTTTAATGCTCAGAGCGGTTCGTGTCTTTTGGAGAAGACTTCTTTAATACAACTACATAATTATTTTTGAAGATATAAAATATACTTAAGTAATCACAACAACGTAACCTACAGTAGCAAATTTTGTATATAAAACATTGAAGGTGTATTTTCAGGATTTTCTGAATAATACGAGAAAAAAATTAAAATTAGAAAACAAATTGTCTCCAGTATTTCGTCACATTTCCATTTGAATTCAACACAGAAGTATTTATTTTGTTTATGAATCTTGGAAAAAAACATCATGCGCCTATTGGTAAAGTTACAAATACATAATCTAAAATAGGAGAAAATTCAAATATAATAATATACATATTTGTTTTTTCTCAAAAATATTCAGTATTATCGTTGCTGTTGATTCTTGTTTCTGAATCCTTCAACAACTAATCATAAACAGAATGCTAAAATTGTGAACATATAATTTAAAACATGGTAATGTAGCAACGATGGAAACATATAGCTCAACAGCTCAACTTGCACGTTGATACTACACTGTTAATTCTTGTTCGCTACAAACGCAAATATTCATCATAAACTGAGTTAACTTCGATGATATGTACCCAACATAAAATCGTACGAAGCAAGTTAATTGTATGACAGTATTTTCTTCAATATATGTTACCTTATATACCGTTCCTTGTTTCCGAATTACATATAATGAACTAACTTTGGTAATGGACCACAGAAAGCATAATACAATAGCTTAAAAACAGTAAATTCTAACCAAGAAACCGGCAGCTGCGGCGGTCTCTCTACAGGGCGTCCTAATCCTGCACGAGAGTTGTGCCGGGTGTTAGAAAAGAAGGAATTATAAACTATCCGGTTATCGGTATACAGGGTGTTAATGAATTGCAGGGACAAACTTCTAAGGCTTAAAGTATACATGAAAGACAGTTTCGTAAATATTAGAGTTATTGAAATCTACAAAATCGGTATACAGGGTGTTAATGAATTGCAGGGACAAACTTCTAGGGCTTAAAGTATACATGAAAGACAGTTTCGTAAATATTAGAGTTATTGAAATCTACAAAAACTAAATAGGGGTACTTAAAAAGATTTTACACGCGTAAGTACAATTATCAACCGTAATTTGGAACACAATCATACAATCGATAATAGTTCTCTACTTCCTGAAAATGTAAACAATAAAGGCGGATTCAGGCTCGTACGCAGAACGTCGATGTCGCAGAAGTACGTGAAAAGCGGTTGTTGCATATTTACGTTATTGTGCGCAGTAGTGACTGTATTTAAACATCGGTTTTTGCTCCTGCGTAGTTTAACGCGTATTTAACCCTTTGTTGCCTGACTGTTGAAATAGACGAAAAAAATTATTTCTTTTTGTGGTTTTAGCTTCATTTGGACTTAAATAAGTATCCCAATTTTTTTTTTAATTTTTCAGTATTTTATTTTCCAAAAATTTTGTGTGGTATTTTGAGGTACCATCAGGTTCTGAAACCAATGCAACAGTTAGGAAGTACATTCCTTTAGATGCAAACTTTATTTATAATTATAGTACAAGAAACAAATATGAAGTATATGCTATATACTATAAGAAATTCAATTTACATCCACAGCATGAAATTCCGCAAAGCTGTTCTTTTTTTCATTGCAACAAAGGTAAATATTACACAAGGTGCACATAGAATATGGCGTGGATTGTATTTGTTTTTTGCTACACACTTCACATCAGTGGAATTTTGTGATTTAGATCGCAGTAAATCACATAGGTATGCGTTAACAAAGGTCATTTCAATTAGACCCCAGAACAATCGGTGCCACCACTTCTTGGACTTTCTGTCCAGGCCATACACAGCTCTGAGACGGTCTGCATAGTCCACTCCTCCCATGTATGTGTTGTAGTCTTTTATAACAGTTGGAGCTGGAATGGTGGTTTTTGTTCCATCCTTTTGTGTGTGGAGAACTGTTACCTCTTCATTGCCACGGTAATTGCTCGCTATATGCACAATTCTGTTGTCTTTCCATTTCCATAAACCAATGTTCATATTGGAAATGCGGTAATCATATTCTCCGCGTTTGAGAGATTTATCGGAAATGAAATTAGTTGGAAAACCTTTCTTGTTGGATCTTATTGTTCCACAGGTTTTCTCTGCTTTCAGTTTCTCCGATAAATTGAACAATGTAAAATAGTTATCAAAACAAATGATTCTGTCTTTTTCCCTGGTTCTGTTAGTTGTAACACCAGCCTTTCGCCAAGGCCAAAATTTTCTTATTTCTTTTCTATTGTCGCATTTTTTCCTTGGTAAATTTCTAATTTTAGGATATAACCCTTCTGATCAGACAAACAACATATGTTGTACCCTCTCTTTATTGGTTTATGTTAATTAGTTGAAACTCGTCGATGACCAACTCTGCCATTTTTGCGAAGATATGTTTGTACTATACAAAACGCACACACAACTACGTCGAAAGTTGAACTTCTACCTACCTCTGCGTCTGAGTGCCGCTGCGCATTTCCAAGTAAATCTACAGCTAGCCGCGTCACGACGACGCGCGCACGAACAAAAACAGTCGCATTTCAATGTACTTCTCCAAACTTTTTACAGCAACGACTTTCTGCGACATCGACGTTCTGCGTACTCGCAGAAGTACGTGAAAAGCGGTTGTTGCATATTTACGTTATTGTGCGCAGTAGTGACTGTATTTAAACATTGGTTTTTACTCTTGCGTAGTTTAACGCGTATTTAACCCTTTATTGATTAACTGTTGAAATAGACGAAAAAAATTATTTCTTTTTGTGGTTTTAGCTTCATTTGAACTTAAATAAGTATCCCAATTTTTTTTTTATTTTTCAGTAATTTGTTTTCCAAAAAGTGGTACTTTGGGGTACCGTCAGTTTCTGAAACCAATGCAACAGTTAGGAAGTACATTCATTTAGATGCAAGAGTAAACAAACTTTATTTATAATTATAGTACAAGAAACAAATATGAAGTATATGCTATATACTAAAAGAAATTCAATTTACATCCACAGCATGAAATTCCGCAAAGCAGTTCTTTTTTTCATTGCAACAAAGGTGAATATTACACAAGGTGCACATAGAATATGGCGTGGATTGTATTTGATTTTTGCTACACACTTCACATCAGTGGAATTTTGTGATTTAGATCGCAGTAAATCACATAGGTATGCGTTAACAAAGGTCATATCAATTAGACCCCAGAACAATCGGTGCCACCACTTCTTGGACTTTCTGTCCAGGCCATACATTGCTCTGAGACGGTCTGCATGGTCCACTCCTCCCATGTATGTGTTGTAGTCTTTTATAACAGTTGGAGCTGCAATGTTGGTTTTTGTTCCATCCTTTTGTGTGTGGAGAACTGTTACCTCTTCATTGCCATGGTAATTGCTCGCTATATGCACAATTCTGTTGTCTTTCCATTTCCATAAACCAATGTTCATATTGGAAAAGCGGTAATCATATTCTCCGCGTTTGAGAGATTTATCGGAAATGAAATTAGTTGGAAAACCTTTCTTGTTGGAACTTATTGTTCCACAGGTTTTCTCTGCTTTCAGTTTCTCCGATAAATTGAACGATGTAAAATAGTTATCAAAACAAATGATTTTGTCTTTTTCCCATTCTGGTTCTGTTAGTTGTAACACCACCCGTTCGCCAAGGCCAAAATTTTCTTATTCTTTTCTATTGTCGCATTTTTTTCTTGGCAAATTTCAAATTTTAGGATATAACCCTTCTAATCAGACAAACACCATATCTTGTACCCTCTCTTTATTGGTTTATGTCAATTAGTTGAAACTCGTCGATGACCAACTCTGCCATTTTTGCGAAGATATGTTTGTACTATACAAAACGCACACACAACTACGTCGAAAGTTGAACTTCTACCTACCTCTGCGTCTGAGTGCCGCTGCGCATTTCCAAGTAAATTTACAGCTAGCCGCGTCAGACGACGTGCGCACGAGCAAAAACAGTCGCATTTCAATGTACTTCTCCAAATTTTCTACAGCAACGACTTTCTGCGACATCGACGTTCTGCGTACGAGCCTGAATCCGCCTTAAGACGTGAGGTAGGAGCTACGCAATTTTAATTTTTCGTCCTCTGTCGTTAGGGATAGAACATTTACGTGATACCCAAGATATTATTATCGATAGCTTAGCATAGATAGGTTTCAGAACGGTCAACATGTACCATTAATATTTAGTAGATTGCCAAGCGCCTACAGATGCATGATACCCCTTTGAGAAATTTAAAACTAAGTGCGATGTAAACCGGAAGTAGTTATAAGTGATTTTTGATATTGCAGTGTACAGGGTTTTGTTTCATTTGTGCTACTGAAACGTCTCACACCATAGTCTTTTTAAAGAATATAAGAAAATATCCCGACAATTCCTCATTTGGTAATATCTTTCTTAAACGCCAGCGAAGCTTGTTGGTGATCATGTTGTAATGATTTTATGACGTACTAACAAAACGGCGAACAATTCCGGAGATTCCGATTATCTAGTTGAAAAATGTATAATGAAGGATTCTAGGTTTCCTTCGACAAATGAGCGTCCAGGAATGAATATATGGTGAAAATGTACAACGCTTGTGAGCCTTTTGATTTGTATTTTAACAGCAATTTATATCACGCCCATCATTACACCGAAATTTTTGCAGACACCAAAACAGCCACACCGTTACATAATTGCGTAAAGATATTAAAACTAGAATTTTTATTAAAGACATTTTGAGGGACATGCAGATAAAAGAATCGAAACGTCAATCTTTTCAATATTCTAAAATAACTTTGGTATCTTTATGAATAATGAACCCTTTTTAACGCAAAATAAACATTTTTATAGTATCTGAAATTTGTGTATTTTTTTAAGATTTAGACTTTGTTAGAATTAGCACAGCCCTAACATAGATGTAATCAATTTCTAGAGGAAGCCCAGATTCATTTCATGGTCATTAGCGCTACCTATTCCAATGTGTACCAAAACAGTTAGTTTCCCTATTTGATGCACTGTTTCCCAAATGCTTTTTCGGTAAACCCCACTAAGCGAAAAATTAAAAAAAATGAAAAAATTATTTAATAATATACAATATAAAAATATCATTCAGCTGTCGATATTTAATGCCATAATATTAATACTATTACAGGGTACACAGCCACATCAAGAGACAAATATGACCGACTTTTGTATTTCGGTTTCGGAAAAATTTATAATAAAAAATAAACAAAACTTTTAACCTTCTTTATTTAAATATACAGAAATAACGGATTAGATTAATATTTAGTTTTTTTATTTTACGAATATCCAGAGCAACACATGGGGTTATCAAGTAGTAATAGATTTTGCCGTAGGCATCTTTTAAGTCGGGTATTTACATTTCTGTAATACAACTGTAACATCAAAGGAAGGGCCTAAAATTATTAAATCCGAAATAGAGCATGTGATCAAAAGGACAGCTACAGACAAGGCGCCTGGCGATGACGAAATAACGGTCGAATACCTTAAGAAACTAGAGGACGAAACAATAACAAACCTGACAATTCTCTTTAACGATATACAGGGTGTCCCAAAACTCCTGGGACATAGAGCTACCACGTATTCTAGAGGTCAAAAGAAGTCGATTGGACCCAACTTTGTCATATACCAAAATGTACCGTTTGCCCGTAGGAGTTCAAAGTTTACTTAAAAAATCACATTTTTGTATGCTGTTCAGAAACGTGTGAACCAATTTTAATGAAATTTGGTACCTGGGCACTTCAAAGGAAGCCACTACTTTCAGGTTTTCAGTTTCAGGTTTAATTGTATTACAAAATTTAGTTGGCCGTAGACACAAAAATAAAACAAAGATGATAATTTTGATAGGAAACAAATTCATAATCATCTCAGTTGATTGTTGACAGTAAACTTTTCAATAATTGTTCACTGTTTGTTGCTTTTGTATTCTTTTTTGTTATTGTAACTATCGTTGCTGCTTTAATTGTTGTTGTTGTTGCTGCTGTTATTTTTGCCGCTATCAAATATGGATTTCCCTTTCAATGAGCAGACCGACATGTTATTAGTTCTTGGATACTGTCAAGGTAACTGCCGCGAGAGTGTCCGCGTGTATCAAGAGAGATATCCAAATCCAAGAATTCCAAATCACAAAACTTTTGCTTGTATCGAATGTCGTCTTCGAGAAACAGGAAGTTTGCATCAAGTTTTGTTTTAAGTTGCAAAAAAGTGCCAAAGAAGCTCATGAAATGTCAAAATCAGTCTATGGCGATAATGTGGTGAACTCTAAAGACTGTTTACAAGTGGTATGAACGATTTAAAAGCGGAAATGAGTCGCTTGAAGACGAGACGGTCAGGACGTCCTTCAACCTCAAAAACAGACGAAAACGTGCAAAAAGTGGCAAAAATGGTTCGTTCAAACAGGCGATTGACTATTCGAGAGCTACCGAAGAACTGAACATCTCATACAGATCCGTGCAAAGCATTTTAACTAATGATTTGTAAATGAGACGAGTGAGTGCGAAATTTGTTCCTTCTGATCCGCGAGTTTTTGTTCGAAAAAAAGGTTCCTGTCTGTCCACATGCGGCTTATTCTCCGGATTTAGCACCATGCGACTTCTGGCTGGTCCCAAAAATAAAAACCGTGCTAAAAGGAAAACGTTTTGACACCATTCCCGACATTGAGAGGGCAACGATGGAGCAGCTGAAGGCCGTTCCGAAAGAAGCCTTCCAGAAATGCTTCCAAACATAGAATCACCGTTGGGATAGGTGCATCGCTAGCCAAGGAGAGTACTTGGAAGGAAATTAATTTAAATTTGATGTAACCTTATTATTTCGTTCGTCAAAAATTCATTCACCGTATTTTTTGATCACACCTCGTATATGTCTGCTACATCGAATATGAAAAAGCCTTCGACAAAGCTAGACATGAAATACTAATACAAGAACTAGCAAATGTTGATCTAGATAGTAGACATATAAACCTTATTGAAAATCAGTACTGGCATCTGTCGGCTACTTTTGACATAGATGGAGAGCAAACAAACGACATAGAAATAAGAGGAGTACGCCAAGGATGTATTCTGTCACCTCTACTCTTCAACCTATATTCAGAGCGAATTATACATACAGTTAACCCTCAATTATAGAACGGAAGGCATAAAAATAAATGGAATCGTATTTAACATCAGATACGCCGACGACACAGTTGTCTTTGCTGATAACAAAGAAGATCTCCAAATCCTGACAGATCGGTTAGTTACGGAAAGTAAAAATGTAGGGAATATAAATATCTCAAAAACGAATACCATGCTATTTAGCAGATTTAATAATGGTAACATAGATAAATTGATAAACGGTAAAATTATCAACAACGAAACAGGCTATACATATTTAGGAAGAAACATTAACAATAAAATGGATCATGGTAAAGAAGTTAGACAAAAAGTCGAAACAGCTAGGGCAGCATTTAACAAAATGAAAAACGTTCTGTGTAATTTAAAAATCTTATTAAGATTAATACTTTTAAAATGTTGCATATGGTCTACACTTCTTTATGAATGTGAGACGTGGACCCTAAAACAAGATGCAATTAAGAAAATACAGGCATTTGAAATGTGGACTTATCGAAGGATATTAAGGATTTCATGCCCTCAAAGAATAACAAATGAAGCAGTTATCAATAAAATTGGGTCACAACCGCAACTTATGAAAATAATTATAAATAGAGGAGTAAAATAGTTTGGCCGCGAACTTCAACTAGAGACGACACCTCAGAGAGAGAGAGAGAGAGAGAGAGGGACCTAGTTCTTGCATATCTATGTTGTTGCTGGTGCGCAGGTTTGTTATTACATATTTTACTTAATCTTCTTACAAACTCATCTACTGTGTACATTCCAAGTTCATTATTAGGCAATCCAACGACCTGTCAAATGAAATTCAACATGGCCGCTGTGGGCAAACATTATCGAAACGTCATTGAGGCCGTTGATTAACGTGTGCTCTGTTCGTGATTGTCTGTGTGTTTCGAGGTTTTGTATAGTTTTTTAAACTTATTTTTGTTTTTCAAAGTTTAATAATGCCTGTCACGTGCATTGTAGTCGGTTGTGGAAGTCGTTCCAATAGGGATGAAGTAAGTTTTTACTCAGTGCCTACGGTTACAAACCACAGGTTTTTAACGAATAAAAACGAATTAACCAGGAAGCGTAGGGCCCAGTGGCTAGCGGCAATAAAACGAGATGATCTCACTGAATTAAAAATCAAGAACCAGAGAGTCTGCAGCAAACATTTCATAACAGGTAATTAATTGCTCTAATAAGTAGGAAAAAAAGGCTAATGGTATTTCGTTGATGATACTGTCCTAGCATTTACCTATATGACACAGAAAAACCTGAGTCAGGACGGGGGCTCGAAACCTAGATGCCTGGAATTAAACGTAAACGCTCTACCGCTGAACCACCTGCCTCGGTGTAATAAGTGGATACATCAAGGTGCTCAGTAAAACCTTAAAATTACATTGCAACGGATTTTAGTAAAAATAGGAACTTGATTTTAGGCAAACCAGCTTCCTTAGAAGATGAAAACCATCCTGACTGGGTTCCTTCGCAGGATATGGGACATGTTTCTCAAAAAGTTGTGAAGCGGCATGTTGATGTTGAAAGAAAAGACAGACTGGACAAGAGGAGAAAGCTACTAGTATTTGAGGTAAGTGATAATAACTGAAGTAGAAAATATTTTTTCTGCCAACTGTAATATAGAAAGTAGTTCTTTCTCCACTGGCTTGCCCTTTGTAAAAATGTCTCAAAATTTCAATAGTAACGAAAATAATAAAACAAACGAATTTACTAACGTGATTTGTATTTTCTAATTTGATTTTTGATGCTTTTATAATTATTATTTGACAAGAACCGTGAGATTCCAAATATGGTTTTTGCATTACTCAATGAATTTGTAGAAAAAATATCCCATGCACATAGGTAATAAAATATTGTATTCCTTTCCTAAATAAACATTTTTCCACAGGTGGAAAATGCTGAGCCTGATGTGGCTCTTAACTTCGAGGCTGAGGAATGCGATGGTGAACATACAGGCATTTCAACACAGACTGACATCTCAATGGAGAAACTGACTGTTAAGTTAGAGCAGTTGAGTTTTGCTTCCAAAAAAATTGCAGAACTGGAAAACAAAATTGAAAACACACCATTTGGATTGATGGAGGAAAGCTGTAATGACGATAAATGGAAATATTATACAGGTTTCAATTATAAAATTGTAAATGAAATTATATTTATGCAAGTAGAGAAGTATATTTCCTCCACAAGTACTACTGCTCTTATGAAGTTCAACCAGCTACTTCTCACATTAGTAAAATTGCGATTGGATCTACATTTCAAAGATTTGGCATACCGTTTTAAAATTTCTCCGACAACTGCATCAGCATATTTCAACAACATTGTTGAAATCCTTTATAAGAGATTAAAACCACTTATAATATGGCCAGACCGTGCAGTTAGTCAGAAAAATGTACCAACCTGTTTTCAAGAAACATTTCATGATAAAACGACGGTGATTGTAGATTGTTTTGAGATTTTTATTGAAAAACCGGCATCATTATTAACTCGGCAGCAGTGTTGGTCAAACTACAAGCACCATCACACAATAAAGTTTTTGATTGGAATAACACCACAAGGTACTATAAGCTACATTAGTGATGCTTGGGGTGGGCGTACTTCAGATAAACAAATTGTCGAGTTGAGCGACTTCTGCAAAAACATTAATCCCGGGGATATTGTTTTATCAGATAGGGGATTTTTAATAAAAGAGACATTGGGTGTGCTTCAAGCTAAATTAATCATGCCTGCTTTTACTAAAGGTAAAAATCAATTGCATCCTGTAGAAATTGAAGAGACCAGGCAGATAGCACATGTACGAATACATGTTGAAAGAGTTATTGGTGTAGTAAAAAATAAATTTAATATTTTAAAGGGCACTATTCCAATAAGTATGTTAAAAAAAGGTAACAATCCGGAAAAAGTTAATATATTAGATAAAATTATTACTGTCTGCTGTGCATTGGTGAATGTTTCCCCTCCAATTATTCCACTTTAGAATTATTAGCAATATGTATTACAGTTTAAATTATTTGATTTGTTTTGTTTTGTCTAATTATTTCCTAGCTGCTGTCATAGTCTCTTGATATTCCAGATGTTTTGCTGTACGATGCTCTCAGTATCTTCAGTGGTTTGACTACTTGCATTCATACTGCATGCAATTAAAAAAAGGCATCATTACTGACAGCAACATATGGTAAAACGTGTGGAGTATCGTCAACGAACATCCCATACCTACCGTAAAAACTCGCTTATGATATACATTTGAATATATTCTGTAGCTTATAATCTGTGGTCTTTTAATTAAGAATTAATGTAATAGGTACATATATGATAATAATAAATATTCAATTAGATATTGTTTATTTGCTTTGTCTTATAATTATTGTTAATGTTACAGTTAGGATAACTTAATTTACTATTGCACTTACACTTATATTTTAATTTATATGTAATTATTTATATTATATTTAATTAATAAATGTACAAATTAGGAGACCTCGCAGGGTTCCAAAAAAACTAAATGATTCCAAATATATTTGTCTTTTAATTTGAATGCAACATTTGGCCTCTACCTAATACTGTTTTCACATTTGTTGCAATACCAAGCACAGTTTGGAATATCTACCAAACCAGCACATTCGAAATGAAACCATTCTGTTTCACATTCGTCACTATAGCACTTTATCATTGGTCTTCCATCGTCGATAGCATTGCAGGTACACCATCGAATAATTGTGGCAGTACCGGCTTTTCCTGTAAAATATCTACTTAACAGTTCAGGCATTATTATCTCTGAATGAAATTTTAATGCAATTGGATACTCTTTTTTCCAAAAATCTAGGTCTGGTAAAATGCGTTTTTTAAAAAAATGTTGGGAGACCATATTACAAAATCGCAATAATGCAACTGCGAAACAAATATTTGCATTTGCACTTGGTAATAATAACTATGTGTCTTCTTTAACGTTATCCGACCATCTTCTTTATTTAAACAACAACTTTTCATTATTAAATACTCATTAATGTCCCGTACATTATTTGTATGCAACAAATACGGACACTTCACTTCAAGGCATCCTCCCAAACAACAGTCACAATGCACTAATCTGTCTGGAGAGGCACCTAATTGCGGCCATTTTTGGTTCACCATCAGTCCCACTTCATTCACTACGAAAGATTCATGATTTTCTTCCTCCATGTATTTGTTGTACCTTTCGACTGCAATATGTTCGTGCGATGTACCCCATGTAGTTGCTTTAGTGCTGAAAAGCAATTTGGTAGGGTAACAAATAGATTTAATTAACGATAGTGAAGGTTTGCGCTTGTCTGTTCTACAAACTAATTTAAATCTAGACGCAGTAATTCTGCCAGCTCGCTGTTTATACCAATTTTCATTTTTCATTTGGTTTCTGGTAGCCTTCTCTATGTTGGATATCTGTTCTGTATTTAATTTCATGTTTATTGTCTCAGATATCTTAATTAGCTCAGAATAACCTTTATTTATATTTGTCTAATCAAATATGTTATTCAACCCTGGAGGTAAAGTGTTGGTTGCTTCTGCGGATATAAGCGAGGCAAATGGCTCTACTATTCGCATAAGAGCAGAGCTGTTACTCAACTGCGATATGTTTTCCAGCATACCGACCAATTCACTGGCAGATATGGGCGGTATTTCCAAATTTTCTTGGTAAATGGCAGTCTTTCCCCAATTCATTTCACGGACAGGTACAATGGCAACGTGCACCGACAAGGATGGCATCGGCCACACAGATTGTACATCTGTGCATGACATTGTGTCCTTCTTACTATTTGCATATTCCGCTGCAAATAGTATGGCACCGACATGGCTGCATACTTCACTGTTTCCGGCCATGCAAGTACAGTGAGCAGTAGATATACTACCGTCTTTTGTTATTATGCACCAAACATCTAACGGTTTCACATTTGCCTTCTGAGAATGCTTTACCTGAAAATAAATACTTGATTTAGGTAAATTTAGGTTTAGCCTCCACAGTACCAAAATTGTGAAGTACCACAGTTGTGGTGACAAGACAATACGGAATTTAACTTTGTCATTAACTTCTACGGTAATCATCGGTCAAAGTAAGAGTTAACACAGCTAAACGTTTGATGTGGCACATGTTGCTAGCTTACCTAACCTAATATAATCAATCTTACCTTTCCAACCAAAATGTAAAAATTATTAGCAATTTTTGTCCCTGCTTTCAAAACAAAGCCAGATTCAAAGTATTTATACGCCTGCAAACTTTTGTAGGCTTTCATCTGTTCTTTGGTGAAATAACTGTGGGTTAAAACCAAATAGGAAACAATATCCATATTTGTTACTGGTGGAACCCCGTCAATTGAGTAATTTAAATCACAATTCTTCAACGCAAAAGGATCTAAATGGTCGATTAAACTAATCTTCATTCTGTACCTGAAACAAACACTGTGCTGTAGTTGTAAACTAAAACATACGTATTTTTAAAACGTACCTTTCCCCGACTTCTCGGCTTTCCAGCAATAGTTTTTGTAAATAAGCACTCTCCATCTCTAAACAGTTACAACACTCAAAATACGAAATACACAGGAAAACTCTTCACAACTGAGATAACACCCTCAAAACAAACGGCTTTCTAATGACGCAGACCGGAATGTTTGCCCACAACGGCCATATTGGATCACGTGGTTTGGATTGCCTAATATAGTTGACAGTTTCGTACGAACCAAGACTATTATGCGTCGAAGCTTATTTTGAAAGGCTTGGATTTTTTGAAGTAATATTCCACATACGACTAGCATATGTGAAAATAGATATTTAGAATTTAATTGCTTCTTCTTTAGGGTACCATGGAATATTTATCCCAAGTATATTTGTGTTTTGACGGTTGCCTATGCGCGTAAGTGTGAACATTTTTGTTGCGCGTTTGGAAGGATTTACTGTCATACACCATTTGTTGACCTATTTCCTTAGTGTATTTATTGCTGTTTGACGCTGGTTAATCGCTAAGTGTAGGTATTCGTGCTGGATGATTTTCACAATATCATCAGCAAACAGCTATGCGACTCAAACGAGGCATGGGTATGTCATGGCTAAACATATTCAACAATGTAGGTCTAAGTACACTATCTTGTGGGTTCCCTGCACCTATTTTTTTGTGTTAGATTTAGTACTGTTGATAGAAACAGCAAATATTCTGTTCCAATTTCAAAAAGTTACGAAATGTAGTAATAGAAAATCTAATAGTCTGGTTTAATGCCCTCTGTAAACACTTCTGAATATTAAGACATAATTTACTATTTTCTGTTTGCGCCGGTCCCAGTTACGGCGATGCACTTTTGCGCTTGTTTCTAACTTTCAACAAATACTTTTTCGCAGGAGAAGACGTTAAATTCGGTGACTGGAATTGGGTAATAAATCAATTTGAAAGTATACCTACCGGCCTATCTCTGCAAGAAGAAGAACAACTGATAAATCTTTCTTCAAGTACCGCAGAAAAATCAAATTTTGTTATTTAGTCATTAACACATTTCTGGAGTGAACTATCTTGCAACTATTCTCTTATTAAAGCAAATGCCACCATCATAAATTTCAGTTGTTTGTCTTTCTCAGCGACGAGAAAACATTCGGTTTCGTGTTACTGTTTGCTTGCTCTATCAAAATTAATACTAAATATTAAATCATCAACATCACTATCATCTAGCTTTCATTTTAAATTTATTTTTAATTTCTTACGTTTGCGTAGGTTAACACACTTTCTTGTTATCAAAAAGGATTACTTCTAGACTTCAAATACTCCGTTGTTTAAAATACCATATAAAACCTCAGTATCTGAATCTCAACTCTGATTTGCCTTTGGCTCCACTCTGAAGAGTTCTATGTGTCCAGAACGCAAGCCCGATATGCAGATATTACAGATGCTAATGGGAATTCCGAGCAAAAAGTTATATTATGCAACATTTTTTTGGATATGGATGGTATATACTGTAATTTCTTGTTAATACTAACTGAAGACATATTGTGTATTTTGATATTTAGTTGTTTTGGTTACGATAACAAAAGTAAGCTTGACTTTTACGTTACATCATTACAGACGTTCATAAATAATTGTGGAGGTTAGAGCAACAAAAGTCGGGAGAACGTGCCCAGATCCCGGAGCAATTTTCTTTTTAACAGAACAAAAATATAAAAATAGAATAAACCGAAATTATATGGCGTCGACTGTCCGCTTTTTATTGATATCTATGAATCTGCAGTGACTGCAGGCCACTGGCCGACCCCTGGGGATACGATAGTGGCCAGGGTAGTGATTAATGGCCGTGTCGTGTGACACACGTGGATACTGCAGAATGAGACAAAGATTAAAACATGAAGAAGGAAGGGAGAAATCGGGATTATTTAAAAGTACACAGATAAATTGGACAGCAACCGGCGGATTAGCGCCACTAAAGCCGTGCTTTTAAACGTTATATTCCCACGCCAACCCCCGGCAAGGTGCAAACAAACTGTGACAATTAGAAATGCTAATCTTGCACTCAAGAGAGGTGTGGAAACCGATCGCAGCTAGTTTTTATCGCGGTTTGGAAATCGCCGAGGCCGTTATAACGGCCTGCACATTTGTAAAGGCCGTCGTTGACGCTATTGGTTTAGAAGTCGTGATAGGGGTCCTGTAGCATCGCAAATTTATGTGATTACTACCCTATATTTTTTAACATTCCTGCTGAGTAGCCGCAAATTCGACCATAAAAAGTCACGCGGTGTTATATAATGCCTTTGTTTCTGACAAAGCTGCGGCTAAAGAACACAAAGGAACTAATCGAAATCGAATCAGAAAGAATTCCGAACAAGAGTCTTCCAAGTACTTTTTTAGCGAGAATTACCAGTTCGTTACCTGGTGTTTCATAATCAATATATCGGTAAATATATGTAAACATCTACATAATTCGACGCTACTTCATGTTACGAGACCGCCGGCAATAAAAATCTCTGTAGATTCAAAAAAATTAGTTCCGTCTCACATAATAATCCTATCACAAAAATGACGTATCAAATTGCATGAAAACATTTACAAAGTGGTAACTAGGAAAAAATCTAGAATTTTGTTGTGCAGACAACCATCTACAGCGTTTTTATTAACGTCCGCTGCACTCGTAAAAACTGGAAATATGAGGCACATGAAAGTTTAAGTTGGTGTAATAGCCCTGTAATATTATTTCGCCCGAAATTGAGAGAAACGTTTTCTTTTACAACCCATAAAGATAAAAATAAATATCTAAAGCGTAAAAGAGAAATTTAAATTATAACATTATCTTATAAATAATTGGAGTTAAAGTATTGAAATGCACGAACATTTGTTTTATTATATTTTTTATTAGTGCTTTCCGGATTTTACTAGCTATTTGGTAGTTTGGCCGAGTGCTCCGACATGCAATTAATCTCGTTTGCTTAAACGACAGCAAAAGAGTAGCAGTAAAGCACTAAGCTAAACATAAAAAATAACCGATTATCCGAACAGATATCACCGAATAGCAATTAGTGTAGTGAAGAGTATTTTCATGTTTAGTCACAGATTAAATAATGCCCTAAGTAAAGTAAGCACCTAACCATGTGTTCTCGGTGCATTTTTAATAGAATTAAATATAATGACATAATGGTGGTGGATTTGCTCTGTAAATTCTAAATAACATCTGTATATCCACAAAGAGAAAAAGCGAGCATAGCGTTGTTAGCAGACATATCGAAAGACAACGCCATTTAAACATAGATATAAATATTATAAATTAAATTATAGGTAATTATTTGCTGGAGCACCGATAAGTTACCTAACGGCAAAAATTGGTTGAAACTCTCAACAGTAATTACCAAATTTTTTAAACGATATACTGGTCCACCTGTTTCATGCAAGATGGACTACAAACACATTTTGTATTAGAACGGAGTAAGGAACTTGACAAATCAACATTCAGCTTGTTGATCAAAAAAACCTTTAAGCAACAGAAGTTTTAAAAAATTAAATTCTTGAATCTAACTTGCCTTGTTTAAACTGATTCATTGTTGTTGGAAACATGCTGTATTCAAAAAGTGGAAAATGGAAATAACTTCTGTAACTGAAGTATACTACGTCCAAGATCGAAAAGGAAAATATTTAGCAGTTACTATGGAAAACTATTAAAATATATTAATTACATAATTATTATTATCTACGCCAGTCGAAGCTTTCGACAACACAATCAACTATTCAACAACTCATTTCCACACCACCATGAGGTTGAGTTATCTGCGCATTTTTTTTTATGTAGTATCCCCAATAGTTCTACTCCTCAGCGGAATAAAGTAGTTATCAATTCTTTTCAGTATACTTAAACACAAATTACTTATGAACAAGAAGTACAAAAATAACGGACAGAAACTCATCAGAATTTAGAATTTTCTGTAAATTAATGGAACTGTTCAAAATGACCACCACCAATATTATGACATTCTACACATCTCACTGATTTGTTAAATCGTCTACCTTGTTCACCGATGTGAGATATACTAAATCCTTCAGATCAGATAACTCCATAAATAAAAATCTAAGAGCGTTAGACCAATTCGCGATCCAGAAAATGATTTTCAAGCCAATCTCGAACCATGATTCCGTAATGGGCTGGAACACCATCTTGTTGGTATCATTATTTTGTCTATTTATCACATTTTCCAATAGTATTTGTAAATCTTCATTTAGAAAATGTAGGAAATTTTAAGCATCAAGACGATTTGGCAAAATAAAATTATCAATTAAATAATTATTTACCATACCTGCCCAAACATTAACACTGTATCGATATTGATGACTTAGAACATGAGTGCTTAAGGGTTCTCATCTGCCCACACATCATTATTATGAGTACTGTAAACTCAATCCTGCGTAAATGACTCATCTGTCCACAAAATATTACCAATAAAATTCGATCCTGATGTTGATTCAATAGCCATTCACAGTATACTTAACTCATGCATTATAATCCTGTGGTTAAAAGTGTTGCACTTTCGTTTTTCGAAGACGATACAGACCGCTGTCGTGTAATATTCTGTCTACTGTTCTTTTTCGAACATCAATTCCCGTCTCTCGTAGTCGTTGGTCAGTTCGTTGAATAACTGGTGGTGGATGTCTTCTATTTGGGTAGCGTGCAGCATATAGCCTAGCAGCTTAATTAAAATTACCACTAACCTCTCATAGAATCCAAATCATGTCAGTGTACTCAGAGAATATGTATTCCATTAATGCAAGTGAAAAGGAATTTACAAAAAAAAAACAGAAAATTGTGTTTGACAAATGCAGAATTGGGAAAAGTAGAGTCAAATTAAATAGAAATTACTATCAGCCTTGCTTATATTTGCCTCGATGCCATATCTAAATCTCGTATTTTCAACAAAATCTTAAGATCAAACATCTGCAATTTGAATTTGTGCGGAAGTCGTTTTTATTATTAGTAGCTTAAGTTTATTAATGAAGAACTACTTTCATGGGTAATATCTATTAGTTTAGCATTCCAATTTCAAACTTCAAGAAGCTCGTGTGAAGAAACTAATCCACAAAAAATAAATATTTTAGCTGTTTTGTGTACATTATGCACTGCTGAACAACGATACGGGGCGTTTTATCTCAACTTATGGGACACCCTGCATACAAATATTTACTCAAGAAACAAACAGCAGTTATTAGAAGAGTCCGATGCAATAGCATCAAACAACATTACGCCAAAGTTTATAAGTTTTAAAACAAAAGTGTATATAAATGTGTCGGTTCGTATTAAACTTTCGCGACGCGATTTCGAGATCAATTTGAACGATGCGCAAGTTAAACTTGTCCCAACTTTGAAGGAAGACGAATATCCGCTCTTAGCAACATCAGCATCTCGCGCCATAAAATATTATGAACAGGGGGCCTTCGGGTGGTACGTTCAAAATAAAACATCACGGCAATATATCTGAGATTACCGACTCGTACGCGCATTGCTAAAATTAAGCGCAAGCAAACGCGCGAGGAGGATCGTCGAAGACATGGTCGGAGCAGGAGAGCGCTACGTGAAATGAAATTGCAGGAGTGATTAATTGCTGCAATAGTTCTGAGGACATGTATATATCCCTGGAAGCTGCTTCAATCATCGTGACAAATTGCACCAGAGCAAGGTCATCCTAGCGTCCCCGCCACCGGGAATTCTTCGATGCTATCGGAATATTTTTCACGCAGCTCTGCCTTTTAGGAACCTTTAGGTATTTTCTAAACCGCTCAATGTATCACTACATCAAACATTAGAATTATTTAAAACTACCTTCGCAGTTGTTTCAATTGGCAGAACCAATAAAAGTAAACGAATACGATAAAATTTTTCCTAGTAAATGTCTAGATGTTAGCGGTGATACCCGAGGTTATGTGACGTTAACGAGGTTATTATCGCAAAGACTGTTTTAAAATACAAAACCCTTAAAGGTGAAGAAATGAAAATCAGCACACAGTACAATTAGTGCTGTACATATTAGTTGCTTAATCGGAAGCTCAATATTTTTTTAAATAATCATTTATTCTTTTTTTGCAATAATCAATTTATCATCCGATTAATATACCTAATAGGAGCAACCAATTAAACGACTCATATTCATCCAAATTTAACATATTTTTAGTAACTAATACACTTGACTTTTTGCAATAAATTTTCGCTATTTGACTGTAATACCTTATAAGTAGAAGCATGCACGAGCAACGATTTACAAATATATGCATACTGGGTAGTGGTAAATAGGGGAAATTACATAGTATACAAGTCAAAGAAACACCTGTATATATTGCTTCTACTCAATTTTTTGCTGAAGAAGCGTAAGAATGACCAATACATGATTGCATAATTAAACTAAAAGTACCAAACCTACATAATATCCTAAGTCCAAGACCAATTAAAAAAACTCTTTTAGACTATCACATAAAGGTAGTTACTGAAAACTAAAATTGTTAAGAGTGCCAACTAATTACGGGTGCATTTTACTATGGGCATCAAGTATGGTATAAGTGCAATACATTTTTTGCGCAATTGTATTTAGTTAGTAGAGAATCGACCCAACTGCTACAAGAAAATGTATTTTACAATACAAATGATGTGAATAGGCTGCTACTGAAATACAAGCCAAAGGCTTAATATACGAAGAAGAAGAAGAAGAAGAAGTGATGTGAATAGAAAAATACCTAGCTATCCATTTCTTCTAAGTATCAAATGAGGATGATTCTCAATGAAGTAAAGCCGCAAATCGACATGCTAGCAGCTAGCCCAAAAGCATGCCAGTTCAGCGTTAGTGCATGTTAATACCTCGCATGTCCGCCAATCGCACAGCGTTTGATTTTCGTGTGCCAGAGGCACGCAAGTCAGCAAATCACCAAAAGCATGCCTTTTCACTAACATGTGTATCTGCGGCTTCAGGAACAATATCCATGTTTTCCAGTCTACGAAAACGTCTGCAAGCATTTGTCTACATTTGCTATAAACTGGAAACACAGTTTTGATATTATGCTTGGCAATAATGCTATTAGTAGGACTGTGCATATTAATCGATTAATCGAACACATGATTATTTAATTAATCGATAAACCGTTTCTTGATTAATGGAATATCTTCTTCTTCTTCTTCTTCTTCTTTAATTAGACCTCATGGTCTGTTTTTTTCCCTCTTGATACAAGTTTTCAGTTCCCTTGAGATGTAGACTGCAAACTATCTCTCCATATCTTCGGGGGTCTTCCTGGTGGCCGGTGATTTGTTGGTTTGCCTTCGAGAGCTGCGCGAACTAATCTGTTTGCATTCATTCGTTTCACATCATCATACCAGTAGCGTCTTCTCTGTCTTCCCCATCTAACCACGTCGTCCATTCCGCATATTCTTCTTATTTTATCGTTCCTGACTCGATGTCTGAGTGTTTTTCCTGATATCATTCTTAATGTTTTCATTTCCGATGTTCTTACCATGCTTTTAGTTTTGTTTGTGTCTGCCCTTGTTTCGATTCCGTACGTTAGTATCGGTCGCACACATGTTTTATATATCCTCACTTTGCTGTCCGTTCGCATATATTTATTGTTGCATACAGTTTCCCTGGGGCATCCGGATACAACTGCGGCTTTATTTAACTGTGTTTTTAATTCCTGCATTGGGTTATGCCTGCTTGATGTGTCTACTAAACTGCATGACTTGTTCAATACTATTGCCACTAATTTCGAGTTTGCATCTTACGAGATCTTTGGTAAAAGTCATACATTTTGTTTTCTCAGTCAATATTGTCATATTATATTGTCTCTGTAAACTGTCGTCCGTTTCTGCCATAATTGTTGCAACGTCAGCGTAACAAACTGTGTTGAAGCATTTGTTTTGTAGTCTGTAGCCCAAGTTTAGAAAGATGACTTCTTCTATGATCTTGTCCATTATTAAGTTGAATAGAAATGGGCTGAGACTGCCCCTGGTCTAATACCGCCTGGTGTTGGTAAGTCTCCAATTGTCTGATTATTCACCCTGATTGCCGTCGTGGTGTTGGTATTTAGTCTGTGTATTATTCTGACGATTTCTGGCGGTATATGTTATTCTTTTAATATATCGATTACATCTCTTAGTTGGACGTTGTCGAATGCCTTTGTCATATCAATGAAGCAGGCGTAAAGGGGTTTATTATATTCGATCGATTTTTCTTTAAGTTGCCGAACAATGAATATTGCGTCAGTTGATGACATATTTCCTCTAAATTCTTGCTGTTCGCCTCTATTTTGGATGAGTTCTTCTAATTAAATTTTTATTAAGTTGGTAAAGAGTTTCATAGTGCATAGTAATCTTATACCTATGTATAGTTAGTTAGTCTTTTGACCCTTTTTAAAGATAGGCATAGTTATACTCCTGCGCCAGTCACCCGGGATAATGGTTGACCTTACAATTTTATTGAAAAACGTTATCAGTTCTTTGGGCAGTTCTCTGCAATCGTATTCTACAAGTTTGTTTAGGATGTTGTTAATACCCGGCGCTTTTCTGTTTTTTAGCTTCTGTGATGTCATTTGATTGTCATTGATTATTTGGAATTCTATTTGAAGTTCTTCTTCCTGCTCATGCATTTCAGCGTTTTCTTCTGTGTCATATAGATTTCTAAAGTAATCTTCCCAGTTATTTAGTGAAATGTGTTTTGTTTGTATAAATTCGTTGACTGGTTTCTTCCTGTTTTTAAGCATTTTCCATATTTTTCTTTGTGCTCCATATAAATCATGGTCCATATCACTCGTGAATCTTTGCCAGTATTCTGTTTTAATTTTCCTAATTTTTGCGTTTATGCTATTTCTTATTGATCATGTTTCTTTTTTAATAGAATACCAGATTATTTATCTAGTTGATTTTCGATTATTAATTTGCATAGTCGCACAGTGTTGGGTAGAATAATGTGGGTGTACTCCAATATAAACAATCGACCTTCTACATGGGAGGTAGATGAGGTTTGCATTTTTTCATACAGTTTGGCTTAATAATTTGACGGTTTAACTTCAAGAATTTTTCTCCCTACTAATACCCATCAATCAATAATACCGTGAGTGTGAACATATTCAGAAGAAAAATAATTTCCATGGGATGTCAGAAAAAAATTCGTTTTCAAACACAATGCGGCTTTTGAGACCAAATTTTACTTTGTTAAAATCGCTCCGCTAAGAAATTGAAATACAGCAAACAACCCGTAATTACCTTTTGGATCATATGATACATCTATCTATACAATGGTAAAACAGAGAACGTTGCAGCTAGTAATTACGTTACTTATTAATTAGCCTTACAAATTACGCCAATCCAGTGCATAAACAAATGCATGAAAACGCGCTCGGCATGCGAAAGCAGCGACGGTTTCAACTTCTATTTATAGTTATAGGGGTGTGATGGAGTTAGGGTTTCTCGAGAGCTCCGTTTCGTTCTATACGTGCGAACGCACCACTAAACAAACAGAGCGTCGTATTCTCCTTACCTATCCTGAAAGGGAAGCAAGCGGATCGAGAGGCCATTTGGGTACCGGTTACTGTTACACCCCCGCCTCATTCTCATGCACGATGTATCGGGAAAATATCTAGGAAATACGGTTTAGGTTATGACAAATTTTCACGCAAGTGGTGTGGATACGCGATCGCACTTTTGTGGAAATGCGAAAAAGGGCGTTCACCTTCGAATAAAACGTGTGCATGTAATTTGGTACGCGTAAGCTGCTAAGCTATATAGGTACCTAATATTTATATTATATTAAATAGAAGAACAATAAGTAACTGTACAAGTGAATGACATTACCCATCACATTATTCATGTTGAAATAAAAGTGCGGATTAATGTATAGTAAAAAAAAAACTCTAGCAGGCTTTGAAATTTTTATCAAGGTATGGCTTAGCGCATGTGTTACAATTGACAGTCATAATGTCACTTATAAATGACAACAGCAACAATCATATTTTGAGGTTATGTGATACATTTTGACGTATACATAGGAATACATTTTAACGGTAAGCGATCCGGAATCGACCTGTTTCGGAAATGAAACGTGAAGATCTAATTATTATTTAATTATAAAGTTCAAATTGTTCAGAAAATCAACTAACATGTGTATACCAGTGTATACAGGAGGAAATTCGTTTTATTACCAATTAAATTGTGTTTTACGTACTGATTTAAAAATGAGTAAATTTCGTTATTTCGCTTCCTATAAAGTGCATGCTCTAAGAAGACACTATGTATACGTAAATTTACCATGGCAAGCTGCGAGTTTTTTTTTAACGAACATACTGTATGCAACTACATAATATTTCCCATTTTTGGCGGTAGCATACAATACAATATCGTACAATAATACTTCCTACTTGTTTCGTGTAAAAAATCTCCACTGTAAATCTAATTTGTATTCTGTGAAAAATTGACACACTTTAGGCACATTGGAGAATGAACAGCATTTCAACGCAGAGTATTGCATTTTGATTTCTAAAAGTATATTACAATGGATCCTTCAAATAAATACAGGTAAAACAAAATATTTGCTGTTTTGATAAGAGAAGGGACCCATCATTTTTTTGCCTTCATAGTGCTGTGACAGTGATAAGACATACATCATCACAACCATGAGTAGCAACACCAAGTGCTGAACTGGCTTGAACTAATAGTGAAAAAGGTAAACAACATTTATGAACTAAAATAAATAAATATAGCACAAACAAAATAAATAGATGTTAACATGAAGAACATACTATGGAGTATGTTATGGGACATGAAAGTTATAAAAGAAGGTGTAAAAGCAAATCTACATATTTTCTATGTGTACTCTAAAGACGGAAAAAATGAGTGCGACAAGCAAGAGTACACATAACACTTAAATTATTGTTTTCCGTTCTTGTTGTGCATTTCACATTTCCAGCGCAATAGGGCCGGTAATTGTAGTGGTTTAACTTAAAATGTGGGTCTGTTAGTGTCAGAAGCGCGGTAATGCATTAATAGAATTTTAACAACATGACACAAATTGAGAAATGGGCGACAGGGAAATAATGCAAAAAACAATTAGTATCCTATGCTATGCGAAAAAGAATGAGAATAAAACAAACATAAGAGGAAGTAATGTAATGTAAAGTAAAGTTTTGGTGCTCTGTTCAAAAACTCCTATCTCTCTCTCTCTCTCTCTGGGTGCCGTCTCAGAATCTGAGGTTGGCGATCAACATGGCATATTTCCATCTCTAGCTGTATGGATCAATTTTTCTCTGTTCAGTTCCAGCCAGTTTCTTAAGTTGCTCTTCCAGGATGTTCTTCTCCTGCCTCTAGCTCTTGTTCCCTCAATTTTCCCTTCTATTATAAGCTGTAATAACATGTACTTATCGTGGCGCATTATATGTCCGAAATATGTCAATTTGCGTCTAACGGTGTTTTCGAGCTCTCTTTCTTTGTTGAATCTACGCAATACTTCATCGTTGCTTATCTGATCTGTCCAGGGGATTCGGAGCATCTTTCTGTATGACCACAGTTCAAATGAATTGATTCTCTTGAGCATTTCTTTTTTAATAGCCAAGTTTCTACTCCATAAAGAAGTGTAGACCATACGTAATATTTTAGCATCCTTACTCTTAACGTTAAATTTAGTTGCCAATTACATAAAATCTTTCTGTATTTCATAAAAGCAGATCTTCCTATTTCTATTCTTCTTTTTATTTCATTGTTACAGTCCATGCGTTCGTCAATTAGGCGTCCCAGGTATATATATTTGTGCACTTGTTCTACTCTCATGTTGTTGTGTCTGATGATGATATTAATAAGTCTCTGCTTATTACCATTATTTTGGCTTTGCTTACATTAATTATTAAACCCATATTGGCACTTTCTTCGGCAACTATATTTAGCAGTATTTGAAGATCTTCTTCGCTACCAGCAATCAAAGCCGTGTCGTCCACGTATCTAATATTATTTAGAAGTAGTCCATTGATTTTAATACCTTCTGTTCTGTCCGTTAAAGCATTTTGCATGATCGTTTCCGAGTACAAATTGAATAGTATGGGCGATAGGATGCATCCCTGCCCTGTCCTGCCAAAAACTCCGAAATGGAACAAGGAATAAACCCCAAAAATGTAGAATTAAAGGAAAGCTGCAAAATTGTTTAACAAGTAATCAATCTAAAATTTAAAAACAATGCCAAAGAACCGTTACGCATGGTCAGTAACATATTAGATCTTCCTGCAGCGAAAGCAATTTCGAGGTTTACGATGTCTAGAAGCCAATTAGAGAAAACATAAACCCATTATAAAATTGCAACAACGTTCTATGGAGATGTTATCATTTTACCAAAAGAGTTGGAAATCTTTAGAAATTCGCGCTTTGTTTTGATACTGTACAAGTTTCCGATCCACCAACAGAATACAACTGAAGCAAGTATTCATTGTATTTGAACCGTAGCAGCAGCAGAATTAGCTTCATCGATATACTTATACAAGAGGGCTCCATAAAGAAACAAATGAATTTCTGGAAGTATTCAGTTTCCTGTTGCCTAATCTGAAAAGCGTATCCGAAGTAAGATGTAAACGAACGAGGCGTAAATTATACATAGATTTACTCTTTATTTTTATAATATCAAATTAAAGAATAAACTGAAAAAAGTCTGATTTAATTTTGAAGTGTGGTGCAGTAATAGCGCCCAAGCTGACGGCCGAATTGCGCCAGCGTGATGCAATGATAAAGGATCCATTTTGAAAAACGGACTTCGGGAGTTCGAATCCTACATCATGTAATATTGTGTTCTTATTATTTTTTATGAAAAACTTTATGTTGAAAATTCAACTGCTCATTTTAGAAGTTAAAAATAATTTATTGATATAACTGTTTAATTATTCATAGTTTTTCTATGATACCAAAAATACATGCATTCTTCTACGGTGTGTACTAATGGAATACTAACACAGTTGGCTTTATAAGGATACAGACTTTTTCAGAAAGAAGTACTATAAAACGTTGAGAATTCGAATTCCCGAAGTTCGCTTCAGAAAGCAAATCCTCAACCATTGCGCCACGCCAAAGCAAATCGCGCATCAAGTTGGGCGGTATTACTACCCCAGACTTATGAACTATTTCAAAATTTGTAAAATTGGCCGTTCTATTCAGTATTGTAAAACTAAAAAGTGGATGTAATCTATATCAAATTTCCGCCTTTTCCACGTACACTAATATTGATACACTTTTCATTTTCAGAACTAGCGCATACATTCACATGAGGAGATATAAAAATGTAATACTAACCAAAAAGGGTATTTTGTTGTATCGCTATGCTACTATGATGGGTCTGTATAAATTGGATATATTTTTATTCCTATAGTATTCTTTACGATTCTTAGGTGGTAAAGATACTTAATGGAAAACTATTATAGACTGTTATTACAGGTCATTAAGATTCTTTCTTTTAGTAGCCAAACATTTACATATGTTTATTACAAAGTATTAACAAAGCCACTAGAATTAAAGATCCTATAATAGACCACCGCTATTAACTTGAAGAATCAGTATTAACCAACAACAGTAGAATCCGTGGGCAACAAGCCTTGCAGCATTTAAATTGTAAGTTTATTTAAAACTTGAATATTTATTCTTTTAACAGAAAAATCTTTTTAGATTGTAGGACGTTCTGCACTTCATCGTTATTTTGTGTAGAATCAAAATTAGTACATAACGTAAGATACTTCTTGGATCGATAAAGTGCCCAATTTCATTGTACTAATTTCTTATCTGGAGTACATTGCTGAATCAATACGGTAAGATTGAAGTGCCCACTATGATAAACCTCTATAACATTTAGCAACATCTCTTTAACTTAACTAAGAAGACCTACCAAATATGACAGCAACTTTCAAAAAAATATTTGTAGGAGTTTAAGTACTACAGGAATTTTATAATTTTAATTTAATATAAAACAAGTTACAACGTTCATTTTGTAATTTTTAAGGAAAACATTGCCAAAAAAATCTTTAGTAAAGAAAGTGAAGGAGAGGCTAAAAATATTAAGTAAATATCTATTACAGCGAATCAGAGCAATCTGTGGATGAAGACTTCAAAAATATAGAATTATGCAAAGAGGAGAGACAAATTATTAGTTTTACTTTCGCAGAGACAATGAAACAATTTGGGAAAATACTGCAGTAACTATTTCGAATAAAACCGACGCCAAAAATATAATAAAAGTGTTACCTCGGTTAGAAGTTTATTAAAAATGTATCAGCTGAATTGGAATCATATACCTAGATTTATAACCAAACATAAGATTGACAATATAAAAGAGAACTTTCTCATTTTTTACTGTTTATTTAAAAATGTGTGTTTAAGTGTTAAAAACTGCTTTTTACGATCCTGACTAATTTTTTATTATTTGTTTGCGTATTTGTTGTGTTTATTTTGTAAGAACTATTTTTTACTTTATTGTGGATATCATTTGTTAAATAAATTATGATATTCTTAAATTATATTGACTAATTATTTACGTTTCTCAGATTGAGATACGGTAAGGAAGCCGCATGGTTACGTTGCAACTCAGGTTTACCAAATCGACAAAGTACTTTAAATCTTTCTCATACAGGACGATATACCAAGCTCAAATCGGCGAGCCATTCTTAAATTAGGATTCTTGGCTGTTTTCCGGTATTTCCGTTATATTATTTCACAAAGCCTGCTGCTACACTTGTATGTTTAACAAAGTGCAAAATTTTACGCTCACCACTCCCAAGAATTTAATATTGATTGCTGTAAAGGAAAAATTCGTAACCAATTTTCCCTATTGCTCTTGCACGAGAGAAACTTCAGAAAACTTGGCCATTTATTAAATTTTCTTCATTCTTGTGCAGTTTTCACCTTGTAGCTGTATGTATACTAGAAGCGTATTCAGAAGAGCGCAGATGTAAAAGCAAAGAATATAAAACGATCCAATTTTAAAACGAACAAAATCTAGAGCTTTTGTTGTTGCAGCACACAGGGTATTGAATGCATAAATATCTGAAATAGAAGGAATATGAAATGGGCTGCGCCGCGTATGTGTATGTGCGAGATTCACTCTATGATACAGCGGGCATATTGAGAAATTTCAAATATCCGATTTCGATCGGGGATTGTAAAAAGCTCTACGGCGAATTGCGGCTGATGTGATGGCCTCAATGCGAAAGCAATAGCAATAACGTGGCTTGTCGGACACGAACTCTGATTGGCTGTGAAACTGTTCCATAATCTAGCACATGTACCACACATAACTCGGATTAAGGGCCGACCATAGACATCACTTACTTTTATAGACTTTGAACACTTGTCTCAGCTTCCGTACTCGTTTTTGTTCCCGGCGCACATAAATAACTTATGAGCAAGAAGCCAGAAGGTTTAACATTCCCTTGGGATATCTTCGAACATAATCCTCCGTATTATTATTGTTAGGTTTCATCGCAACTTCGATTCCCAATTTTCTACTGAATCTGAAACTGTATGTATGAAGAATATTGGTATGAACAAATTCACTTTGCTTCTCTGCCATTAGTGGCATCTATGGTTATCTCTCTGTTGATTACACACAAGCAATAGATATGCAAATTTTAATTCTTGCAACCCATGCTGCAGTATATCCGCATTACCACACAACCCCGATTTGGGCTTAAACAACCACAAAGTCCCTTGCGGTCGCAAACGAGATTATAGTTCATAACTATTATTTCCCCGGACAGTTTGAAATTGATTGATTGATTTTGGAGCCTAATAAGTAATTAATGATGGACAGACGCGCGGCGTAATACGGGATAGATGACCCTAAATTGGATGAATTAAGAGTTTTATAGAGCCGACGTGATAAACAATCAATCTTCCTCGGAAATTTCTTGCGCCAAAGCAGCGAAACCTCGGCGCTAGAAATGTCCCGAAAATTTAATTGTGTACTGAAAATTGCTGTCTACGCAGTCTCTATTTTTGATTGCCTTAGTTACTTAATTGCTTCTACTTGTAGACTTATTGCAGGTGATGAGAGAAAAGCGATGAGAATATGACACCTTAGCTTTTTTCATTGTTAATGTGATAGCTTTACTTCCTGTATACATTGCCTTGACATAGCCAGCAATTTTTCTAAAGTCTACCTTGCAGCTATAGAGACGGTAATATTGAAAGGTCTTCAATATTTAAACCTCTGATACACTTAAATATGTCGTACCGGTAGTGACCGAAAGGTTACGGCTTTAGAATTATTGTAAGGTCTGGGGTTCAATTTGGCATGGCAACGGCAAACCATATTTTGCCTAGTACATCCTCTCTGGAATAAAAGTGTTTACATTTCTTGTGGTTCGGAGCACACGTTAAGCTGTAGGTCCTATCTGTGTGCCCCTTTTACACGCACACATGCATAAGAAAGAAGGTCGTTATGTCTCGTAAGAGCTAAAGCACTCGAAGAATAGAAGAAGAGAACAACTAAAAGTGTGAAATATGAAGGCCTAATTTCTTCTTTCAAAAATCTTTTAAATAAACACAAAAAATATGTCACGTCTATTTAAAAATAGAATAAATTTTAATACTTTCAAAACTATCGTGAACAAAAGTACACAATATTTGCAAAACATCCTTGGAATTGCGTAAAATTCTACAATTTGTTCTTTACAAGATTAACACGTATCCATCTCATGTGAAGTGTGCTCATGTTGGTTTACACAAAGATACAATTTAATTTTAAAAAATGTTGAGAATCTCTGGCAATGTGCCAAGAATATAAACAAACAACATGGAAACATATGAGACATTACTTGTTTCAAAAGATTGTTGTTTGAGTCAAAAATCTGTTGGAATTATTAATAATACAATTTTTGCTTTTCAATTAATATGAATCAGAAGAAGAAGAAGATCACGAAGTAAATCAATAAAGAATTAACAAACCTTTAAAAATAAGTCGGCGGCAACTAGCGTAATAAAAATGGGCAAGGCAAAGCGTTTTCTGAGACCACTCGAGTGATGTGACAGTTATATTTGAACAGTTACTGTGATATTGCTCTTATTAATATTTGTTTAACAACAGCCTGTATTTACTGCGAGGCGAAACTCCTAACGTGATTTTTAATAAGACCATTTTGCGCTTGGTGTTTGATTTGTGCTATACTTAAATTTACGAAGTTTGCCTCTGTCTGAAAAGAATAAACGAATTACAGCAATTATGTTTATTTATTTGCTTAAGAGGCGCAATTCAAGGTTTTGGTGATATTCCTTAATTATTAAATTAACGTAAGGGTTCTGCATTAAGTAGAGTGCTTCATGAACTATTGGAGTATAACAATTTTTCCATTTTAGTATTCTAGGTAGTTGTGTTTCTGATGACCTTGCTCGAGGTAAATTCGATTATTGCGATAATACCAAAAGAATGGCAGCTCTTTGAACTTGCTTACAAACAATATCAGTAGTGATTTTTAACGTGTCACAGTGACACGAGACCTACGGCTTTACTTCTTATCCAACAGAAGGCGCACTTTCAGATTTTTCCCCGTTATAAAAATCTCACCGACGTCGGCCGGATTCGACTCCGCGTCCCTTAAATCCAAAGGCAAATGCGGTACCCACTAGATCACCAAGGTCGGCAACGCTTTCTATTACCACTGAAACATTCTAACGACCTTAAATGAAAGGTAACAATTACTACAATATTTAATATAAGTGTAACAACATCTATAGTATCTAGCAACGATAGCGTCTGCATGATAGCAATTTGTCTACAAAGCAGATCAAGCAGACTTCTATTACTATTATTTAAGAATCGAACTTGAGTCCTTTCTTTAAATCTACAGAATAGTTTCAGTAGATAATGTAGTTCAATAACTTTTAATGCTATTTCGTTGTAGTCCTTCGTTTCAAGGGTAATGATTTGAAACAAAAACACAAAATGTAAAAGAATGAAAGTAGCTGGGGATACGATTAAGGCATATACAATTATAAATAGTGTGGTAGATCAAGAAAAGTGACAAAAAGGCAAATATCGTTTTTTTGAAAGATCCATAGCAATTTTTTAAAATGATATAGAATCTCTGGTATCCTTACAGAATGTTATAAATACAATTTGTAAAAATGTCTGCCTTCTCAGGGTGTAGGCAGGAGACAAAAACAGAAATAATTTAAGAAACCTTGCGAGTAAAAGATAATCAAAACCATGAATATACGAGGGTAATTTGACATTCACAGCTGATAATGAAATTATTTTTATTTCTCAATATAATCTCCCCGAACTTCAATACACTTAGTCCAGCGATGCTCTAGCGCCTTTATTTCATCCCGGAAGTCAGCTTCTTCGAAGTCTTCAAAATAACTGTCTACTGTTGCTTTCAGCTTATCATCTGACGAAAATCGCTTGCTGGACACTTTTCAGCTGCGGGAAGAGGTGGAAGTCGGACGGAGCTAAATCCGGAGAATAAGGCGGATGGGGCAAGAAATTGTACTTCAATTCGGCGATTTTTGCCATATAAATGACACTTGTATGCGGACGCGAATTATCATAATGAAGAATGATTTTTTTCTTTGATAATCTCGGTCTTTTGGTACAAATATTTTGCTCCAGTTGGTCTAAAAGGTTAGCACAGTACTATCCAGCTATGTTTGACCCTTGGGAAGATAGTTAATCAGTAGTATGCGCTTAGCATCCCAAAAAATGGAAACCATAACTTTTCCTACCGATAGAATTGACTTTGCCTTTTTCGGAGAACCTCTGTGCTTCCATTTTTTGACTGCTGTTTTGTTTCGGGGGTGAAGTGGTGGATCCAAATTTCATCAGTCGTTACAAATTTGCGAATAAAATCAGCCGTATCCTTCTTGAAACGTTCTAAACACTCTTGAGAAATGTGCATTCGAGGGCGTTTGTGATCATTCGTTAACAACCGCGGCGCGCCCATCTTGCAGATTTCTCATCCCTAATTCTTCGGTTACAATATAAGAAATGAGCGTTCATTTGAAATGCCCACAGCAGTAGCAATTTCAGCCACCTTTAATCGGCGGTCCTTCAAAACAATATTGTGCACTTTATTGAAGATTTCCGGTGTCCTGGCAGATTTTGGTTGTCCCCTGCAGGGGCCATCTTCTAAGCTTGTACGGCCACGTTTGAATTCTGCAGCCCATTTTTTACTGTTGTAAATGTAGGTCCAGTACCACCTAACACACTTTTCACCTCGTTAAAAATTTCCGCAGGTGTTAAACCTTTTTTAAAAAGAAACTTTATCACGACACGATGTTCGATTTTGTCCATTTTTAAAAATACACACAGATTAGTTTATTAAACCCGCTGTTGACAACAATCTACTTCGCAGATAGATTTGACATTTGACAGTTACACATAAATAGAGCCCAACATTGCAACGAGCCAAAAATTTTAGACTTCGCAACGCTATCTGTATGTCAGGCCGTGAACATTTCAAATTTCCCTCGTAGTCCAAATAAACACTGAAAGGTGCATTATTATTCAGTTTAGTGTTAGTATTTGACTTTCAAAATAATTAGTTTTATTTTGTTTTAACATACTCGTAAATAAACACAGAGCAACTATAAACTTTGATGTAAATGTTGGCAGAAGCACATTGAGGGGATGAATAATAAAGCGTGCCCTTGTTTGCTCAATTAAATAACCGAACTGTTGCTTTAACGGCAGAAATTAGTTTTCTACATTCGCAATGTGATACAATAATAACCTAAAACGTCATGTTTGAATTTTTGTGGAAACCGTAAAGAATTTTTCCGGCGTGTGGCAAGGGCGATATCTACTCGGGCGTTTCTATAAGTTTAATTGCACCATCCACCGCATTCACGCGCTACAAGAACCAGAGACAATTTAACAGCAGTTCCTGGAGTGCTTTGCATATAAATTAATTTAGCATTAGTGTTAATGTATGTAACGTCATGATGGACTAGCACACGCTGTCACTACAATCCACGTAAATACTTCATGATTGATTTCTATACGTTTGCTCTATAAATATACCGGGATAAATACTTTACAACGAAGCGAGTAGAGCGCCAGATAGGGGCATGATAAATATTTGCTTGGCAAATGAAGAGTGTGATGAATGTTCAGCGATAATATTGGGAAAACACACAGCAGCTAATCAAAATTTTCCTTTGTTATTATCGTTTTCTAATTGCACACAGTTAGGGCACCGTACTAACTGGAAGCAGTTTTCATGGCATTGTTCAAAATTCTATTTCGAGAAAACCTTCCGTTTTAGTCAACTTATTTTGCGACCCCTCAAGGCAACGACGCTATTAGCCAATGTGTTTTAAACTGGAACGGTTAAATGGTACGAATTTAATTTAATGACACGAAAATACATTCGCATAAATAGAGACAATAGCTATTTCCAGAGAAATTCCGCGACGAGGTGTATTTTTCGGGCGGAGTTATAGCAAGAGGACACGCGACAGCAATTAGCAACGCGTTGTCATAGAGACGCGCAAAAATTGTAATTTTTCCTTTACGAATAATTAAATGATCGCGAGTTGATTTCGTCGCCTGACTGAGGCCAATAAGTGTTTTAATTATTTCAGCCATTCCAAGATGCTTAAAAGCCCGTAGTTTCGTTGGGGAAGATTGCCGGATTCAATCCGCTGCCAAAAATTTTCCATTCCTAACTGGCACTAAATAAATTATTTGGGACCCGAGAAGTTTGCAATTTTAAATATCTTGTTCCAGTAAATAACTCTGTAACATTTAAGAAGGAGAGCACCTAGAAGCGGTGATTGAGATAAATTATGAACAATTTCGAAGTAATTTAAATTGTTATGTCTTGGGGAGGAGCGCGAGCCCGGCACGCCTGGTTTGCCCCAGGACAAAACTGCCTGTTCTGCAGATTGTTCTATTATGTCAAATTGCATTCCCGGCCCTGTGCCGCCACTTTGTGTACAAGTTTTCAAAGAGGCAAATTGGAAAATTTTCTAATATTACGTACGTTTATGCAAATTTCAGACGCGATTAGGAAAATTCATTCGCCGCACTCGCAAACTGGACGAAATCCAATCTGCAAAAGTTCTATTATGCATTTGCAAATTGAACGCATTGCAATTCTGGGCTTAGATAAAGCTTAGGGTGATTCCATTTGTCAATCTGAGTTACGAGAGCATCTTTGCTGCAATAGGGACGGATTAAGGTTAAAGTTCGTACCAAAATGTTAATTTATGTTTTCCAATTAATTTAGCAAATGCGGCAAAATATAAGCAAAACTAAATTTAAACGAAGAAAACCCAAACGAGTGCAAAAAAAATTTAATTGTCATATTATTTTCAAAAAAACAGTGCATTGACTTTAGAATAGTATTGTATGCAGAATGCGTTATACTTTAAACAAATTGTTATATTTTATACATTGCATTTCCTATTAATCCATTTCAGAACATGAATGATTACTGAAAACTGTTGGGATTTACATTGATTAGGACGCTGTACGTGAGCACATATGTGCATTAATAATAGCGGTTGCCCTATTTTAAATATTAACTGAATTCTCCTGTTTCGAGAATAAACTAATGAAAAATACAATATTGTGATATTCAGAGTACTTGGTAAAAAACATACGTTTAAAGTTATTCAACGTTCGTTACTAGTAAACTAGATACTACTATTTAATTAAAATAATTTGTCTCTGTCTCACTCCGTCTTTCCACCCAATGATAAGGTACCAACATTTATTAACAAGGACTTACTCTGTTTTAATTTAATTACGCTATAAAACTAATATACCTTATGTAAATTTGCTCTGCTAAAGGTCACACTAAATCAAAAGTCAATCTCTAACTAACCTTCAAAAACTTCGTCTGCAACCTCGTATCTAACAATGTAGTCATATAGTTACAATTAATTCGTTCTATCCTTAAACCCCTTTACTTTTATAGAAAAAACTTCATATAACTACCTAACTTGGAAGAATCTTGTGGCATAGGTTCAATTAGTACTGTCAAATCAATGTTGTTCTTAATCTGACCATTATTGTTTCTTTTAACATTATTCGTAAACAAGTTGCGAATTGAAGCTACATTCAACAGCTGACGGTAACGACACCATTTGCGGAGAATAGCTTTCATCAAAAAAGCTGCGACTAAAAAGGAAAATGGGCACTCAAAAGAAACAACGTAGAATAATATTATTGCACCAGCGTTGGATATACATGAAAAGCCGTCCTATAACAACATAGGCAAATGTTTCCAGTCTGCAGCCAATCGATGCTGAATAAATATTTGAAAGATATAAATGGAAAAGGCATATTGCGTTGTTTTATACTCGACACCAGAGCTGCGTTTATATGCCCCGCGAACGGTCGCTAAACAACATCAATAATCATTGAACTAATCCGAATTTAACAAACTCCATTTTCGGGAAATTCCTTGACCTGCCATACTTCCGGCGCAGCTTGCAATAACAACATGTATGAAATGAAACAAAGCCCTTTATTAAAAAAGTTTGGACCGACCCAAAGGTGAACTCTAATATGAATTTAAATCTTGCAAGTCTTATATTGGCAGCAACGGAAATTTTAAAAGCTAATAAGAACGTCATCGTAAATTACAATCCCGCTTTGCGGTTACGTTTTACAGTCTTAGTTGACATTTTCTCTCATACTTGCTTTTTGCGGAAAATTTTACGTTTTATTACAGGTTCCTATTTCTGCGTACTTATACTTTTAGTTTGCGAATGCATCGTGATCGTGATCTCTATTACGATATTTTAATGGAAAGACGTTTGGGCCCCCTAGAAAACGTTTTAAGTAAAATTCGAAATATTCAGCTGATATGATGAAAATTGATCGGGCCAAAGAGCTTGTCACAACATGCAGAATAGAAAAGAAAGTTAGCTGGCAATTAGGCTGAAAACAAAAACTTTTAACTTAAAATCGGGTGGTTTCTTTTCGTTGTACGCTGTAAGTTAAAAACTAAAGCAAAGCTGTGATTGTGTTTCAATTGCCGATATTTACTCACATCCTGTTTAAAACTGTTTTACGATGAACTTACCAATAGTTTCAGAAATAATATTGCACATTAAATCCTAATAATTGGAGACTTCAACGCCACAATAGGAAATCTACTAAAAGCACATGAGCAATTTGTAGGAAACCATGGAGTAGAACAACGAAATGAAAGAGGAAGCTTGCTACTAAACTTTTCAGAATTGAATAACCTGCAGTAAACCTTCAATAAAAATAGAAATCAACGAAATTGGACTAGGAGAATCCCTAACCACGAAACAAAGAATGAAACTGACTATACTATATCTGATAACAAACACAGTGCAAGATATATCAGTACTTAGCAGCTGTTCAACAAGAAGCCATTACAGAATGGTTAGAACCAAATTGTTTATCGATATAAACTCTAAGAGAGTGAAAACATTTACAACCAAAACGAAACCAATTGATGCACCAAGAATAGTAGAAATTATATATGAAGACGAGCTCCTAAATCTCGTACAAATACATAATTCCAGCCGTTCGCTAGAATTAAGCAACCATGAGGAAATCCTAAAAACAGTACTGCAGCAAGTAAGGTAACAACGAGAACTATGCCTTCATCAAATAAAATCAGTGAGGCAATTAAAAAAGTATGGAAAAAATACGAAAACTGAAAATCTTAGAGGAGATAAAAACAAAATTAAATGGACAGAATTGAACAAATGCGACCATCGGCAGACTATGCGGACAATCATAGAGAAGACTATTGAGTACAATCATAAATTATTTATAGCCTTTATAGCTTACGCAAGGGAATTTGATGGGGTTGAAATATGGACAGTGCTTCGCTTTTTAAGAAAATGCCAAATAGACAGTAGGTACATAAATCTGATCAAGAACATTTACAGAAATGCAAAAGTGTACCAAAAAACCTTTACCGACATTAATGTAATCCCTTTTAAGGTGAGAAGTACAATAGGGAGACACTATTTCGCCCAAACTTTTCATTACTATAATGGAGAACATCTGTCAAATGATGGACTAGACAGAAAACGGAATTAAAGTCGACGGGGTATACGTAAATCATTTGCAGACCATGTGGTATTAATTAGTAACGACCTTCAGGAATTACAGGTCACGATCACAGCATTAAATGAACGGCCAAAAGAAGTACAAAGTGATTTTTTAAAAAGTCAATTGCAGCAAGCCTAGAAAAAAAGCTATTCCGTCTGCAGTCAGCTGTTATGAGCTTTGAATGACATTTACCTGTATGTCAAACCGTGTGACAGTTCAGGTAGTTAAAAATTTTGGCCCAACAAAATGTGAAAATGAACAAGTAGGTATTTAGTTGCAACTGATTTGTAATTTATTAAGGTAAGTAAATTACAGGTTTTTCGTCAAGATTTCTTTCACAGCAAGTGTTCGAAATG
>JABXWE010010034.1:0-11371 GCA_014611495.1 Limonius californicus
CCGCAAATGACAAATGTTGCTGTGCCCAAACAAGGCCAAAAAAGGGGAAGATGCAAGTTATGTCCCCGAGAAAACGACAGAAAACATTCACAAAAATGCGATGATTGTAATTTTTTTATTTGCAAGGATCATCTGAAAACTAAAGTAACCAAAGCGTGTCAACAATGTTCTAAGTGATAATTAACGTATTCATTTGTCTCTATTTAAGCAAAAAAATTAAGAATATGAGTTACCGCTTAGTTTCTGATAATGTATACCTTTAGCTTGTTGGAAATGTATTAGTAGCTAAAATTTGTACATTTAAGTGCTGTAATACTATATTTTGTTGATAATAAAAGATCTAAAAGTCGCCAATTTTATTATTAGAGTAATATCTATCATTAAAAAATAAAAAAGTCGTTTGGATATTTGAAAAATGTTGGGGTCAAATTTAACCCCATCTTGGGCACTACTGCCAGAAAAAATATCTTGGGCATCCGAAGGTTAAACAAGAGAAAAAGAATCCATTGCGAACAAACTTTGATGTACCCAGATTATGAACAATACCGTAGATGCATCCTACATTCGCACCAACAATTTCTGAAATTTCTGTAATTGAAATTCGACGATTTTCACTAATGAGGCCTTCCACACATTCCATATTGTTTTCTGATAATGCAGTAAATCGTGCACCTAGTCGAGGCTCATCCATAGTCCACTCTTTTCCATTCTTAAATTTTCGGCACCATCCCTTCACAGTTGGGTACGCAATACATACATACATGCATTTCCATACACTGCTTGCATTTGTGAATCTGCAATGGCTGCACACCCTCAGCGCATACAAATTGTAGGACCGCACGCTGATTAAACTTGGACGGATTTTCAACAATAAACGCCATTTCAGAATCGAAGTTTTAAAAGCCATAATCAAATTCAAACGCCAGAAACTTATTAATATATTGCTTACAAACACTACTAACATTAACAAACGTCATTTGAATTATTGCATTTGTTTTCAAGGCTAAGTTGATCAAAGGTGGGTTTCAGTGGAACAAACCTCGTATATATATATATATATATATACATACACGAGTGTGTGTGTGTATTAAAAAAATCGTTAGTGTAGCCGTCACGTTTTGAAATAAAGTTTTCCGCTTTTCCGCGTTGATATGTTTATAATAGAAAACAGATTCACCTACGTAGTAGTTCCTTTTTGATAAAAAAAATCGAGTTAAACAAGGCAGGTTTCTTGAATTCAATCTTCGTCAACTATAGTTATTACAAATAATGTAATAATTGAAACACATTCAATAGTTTGCTGTAATTATTATTATTTAGCTACGTAATCCTATTGAACTAAAATTTAGTAAGACGGATTTCAAAATATCAACATTTTAAAGCTACTTCCATAATAATTCAAGTGTTGTTAGTCCGAAGCTAGTGTTAACTAAAACTACTCTATGTTATTGGTCTTCAATAAATTAGTTTTTTATGTGACCACATCAAATGTGGCATTCCTATTTGCAGTTTGAAACAAGTTCGAACTTAGTTGTATTTGCAAATTTGAATAAGTATTACACCCTGGGGTTCCTAATATATACCAACTCAGTTACAGTAGTTCTTCCTGCCTCTGATATATTGTTAAAAGTGTTATATAAAATGTGCATAACGTTTTGGTTTTTATAGAAATAATGTTTTCTGTAGAACTTTTATAATTCTAATTCTTTTGTTTCTTATCTTATTTCCTTGAAATTTATATTAATTAATAATGCTGTTAACAACTATAATCAAATAACCTATTGTTTCTCAAATTCAGTCAATTATAGGATGGTCTGGTGCTGCAATCATTATAAATATTACTAAGCGAGAAATATCGGTTTACTAAAGGTTTATTAGTGTAAGAAGTCAAGCAAGCTCCATTATGATGGCATAACTGTGATATACGCACCCTAATGCGAAACCCCAACAATATAATAATGAACTCGAGATTTATTCAGTACTGTAGAAGAGACATGGAGAGCAAGAGAGAGCTTATGGAGGCAACCTGACCAGAAATGATGCCACCATCATCATCGACTTATGTAATACAACGATTTGTAACCAAACGGTCTAACGGTCTAAGCAGTACAGCAAAAATGTCGAGTCTGCATCGCCAACAAAATTGATATTTTTCGTGTCCTGAGGGAAATAAACTCGCGATTGCGGAGTTCTAGACTTTAGAGATTCGGAAATATATTATGTCTTTTGACATTCAGGCACAACCCATATTGACAGCCAAATACAGCAACAAATATAAGATAGGTATCATTCAAAATTACATAAAGGTTAGGTGGCAGCAGATACACGTGAACGATGCATTTATGAAAGTATTTATGTGAAGCTTTGATATCGTATAATCTGCAGAAATTATTCATTGCGTATTTTATTGAATATTTAAAACAATGTTGAAATATTCCCGCTCACGCTGGTTTAAATTTTCCAATTTATTGTTTTTAAATAAAATTGAAATTAAGCCTACTAGCGTATGCTGATAATGAAAAATATATGTAGAGAGGGTGGTCGAACGCTACGAGAACGGACATTGATCAGAATTATCCACAACCATAATTTTAGAAATACCTTGAATTCTTCAGGATGCTCCATAAAATTACTAGATGAACCTTGTTTCCTCATCAATGATCGATTAAAATAATGTAAGGTTGTAAGGATTTAAATCCAACAGTTTCTACTTCATTCAGTTGTTTAGGCGACATTTTGCAGGTGTATCGTCTTGTAATAAATGAAGATAATTAGTTCTAATTGACAGTTCTTAGTCGTCTAACGTAACCACGTATTCACTTAAAATACAACTCAACAATTTATAACAGGTGACTCATATTCGTAAACTGCTTTATTTCCCAATTTACGTATATACAGCATCAAGTTCATTAAATGAATTTTCATGTTATATTGGATTTTGAATATCTAATGTTAATAGTTAATACATATTTAATATATTGCAAGAGCTTACAAACTCAAGGTATACCCACAATTATCCACTGACAAATGCGTTCCATACATAAGATAATTTTTATTTATATTATATTGAAGTAAAACAGTTTTCAAGTTTCAAGTCAAGAATAATTTTGTAACATTTGCTATTAAAAAGTTGTAAAGAACTGTATTTTATTCGTTTTCTTATGGAAGGCAATTTTATCAACTTTAACTGTTTTGCTGTATTTTCCTTTTAGAAAATGTAAAAAAATAATCGATAAACCTTCAAATAATATTGCAGATGAAAGCTTGAATTCTAAACAACATATTTCGAAGCTTTATGTAACTGCAGAATTAGAATCACCAACCGTTTACAACTATTTTCAAGAATATGATGGTCATTTGAAGTATTTGTTGTAAATTTCTTGATTAATTACTTATTGTTTTCCTAATGCAACTTATTGTTGAAAATTGAATTTGAAATCTTATTCGATTATTAATAACTTATTTATTAGAGACTTTATGCACAACTACACGTTAACATTAATGTATTACTATAGTCTCAGTCACCTATTATCAACCTGAAATACCTTCTTTACATATATCATCATGTTGAGCGAAAAGTCTCTATTAGCTTCTCGATTTTCATTTTAAAACATAGTTTTGAAATTGAGAAACTACTTAATAATTTCAACTCTCTCTTCTCTTTATTCGTTTGCTACCTGTATATCAAAGCCTCTGATGATTTCGTATTAAGTATCTGTAACAAAGTTGCTAGTCCAGCATTAATATTAGGTAATAGACACTGAAAGGAATGAAATAGTAATGACGAGCTGAAGAAGTTGTATAGGGGCCAATTTGAAAAAAGAACACTAAATCTCTGAAATTGATCAAATTCTATAAAATAAACACCCTGTACAATAATGTAAAGTGGAGTCGTATCTTACAACTTCAACAACTCATTCTAAATCCCTACAGACATACCAAAACGACTTACAAACAACAATATTTTAAAAAATATTCAGATCTGTTTCCTAAGTTTTTTTTTACGATTGCTTGTTTTAATAAACATGTAAATGGTTTTAGGTATAAAACGCGTTCATATGGGGCTAATTCTCGGAAAAATCATAAGCATTAAATCAAAATTTAAAAATTATTAATATATGTGGCATGTATTTACACACATCCATCATCTTATATCATGAAAAGGTGTTTCGTTTAAGAAAATTTAGTAAAAACACATTTTACAAAAAGCCATCGCTCTATATTTAAATTTGTTTTTAGTGACTAGGTAGTTCTAATAAATAAGGACAAAACATTTCTCCAGGAAATTAAAATTAATTTGAAATATTTCTTCCAAGAGCACACCAACAAATATTTCCATATTTACCTAAAAACAATTAAATTGGATTTAGATACTCACAAGTTTCCATTATTTCCACAGTTAATTGGTAAAGAAATAAAAAAAATTCAGAGTTGCTTAGAAATATATAAATTTTATCTGGCACATTTTACAAAGCAACATCTGGAATCAAAGATATTTTTAAAATGTACAGCTAGAGTTCGGCACAACTCTGCTTAATTAAATATTAGGACATTTTCATACATTTTTATTATAAAAGGTCAATCTTGCGTCCTCAAACTGTTGGGAAGGGTTCTAGGTGTTTTGCTCGCCACCACTTGCTCGCCACTACTTACTGGCCACCGTTTGCTCGCCACCAATTGCTCGACTAACGATTTAATTTCTTTAATTTCGAGCCCATTAAATAAATAACAAGTTAATTTGTCATTTACGTAAGTGGTGTAACTTAAAATATTTAGTGATTTCTGAAAAAAGTAACACTAAAGTTTCAATGATTTTTTCAAAATTACACAGAAAGAAAACGAAACACATAACACTTTCATACATAAAATTTTCATCTTTACTATTCATCATCATCAACCAGCCCTTCTAAATCCACTGCTGGATATAGGCCTTTCGTGAATTTTTCCACCTCTCTCTGTTTTGCGCAGCCTGTAGCCAGTTTGTGCTTAGGAAAATCAGGAGTAATTGTAATTTCATAAGAAGAATGTTCCGAAACAATTTTGATGGACGACTGTCTACAAAACATTCATAAAAACCGTTTCTATCAATAGAAAACCTGCATACGTTTCTTAATTTAGGGCACCTACATCTATTTTGTTTGAATATTGGGCAGATGTAATAATAAACAGTTATTTAATTGAACCAAATATACTATATAGTATCGATGAAGATGGTTTTCAAATTGTTTAATAAATAATGTCCTAATTTATTGAAAATCCACGAGCGAAAATTGGACCATTTTCTGTAATTTCCTTATTAAAAATCAGTTTGTTTAAATTTTATTCAAGTTATCTATATCTCTTACTTTACGTTTACACTTTTATGTATACATCTACGAAAATAGTTGTTTCAAGAAAATATCTTCTTCCTAGACAACAGACTACATGCCTAGGCAAATACTGTATGCCTAGACAAATAGCTTTAACTATTATTTAATTTCTAATTGACTAAGGTGATAGTATTTAACCAGGCAGATAGTATCTGCCTGAATTCTCTTTAAGCCAAAATATCTGTATTACGGAGCAAAAATACTATAGAGTAAAACCTGGATATAAAGGAGTAATTCGGGAGAGGGGGTATCCGCTAGAACCAAAAATCTATTATATAATGAAGTAGGTTTTCTGAATGCGTAACTATTTGGGTTGGCGAAATTACTACAGTGTTTTTATGGGTGTGTTTAAATACAATTATGTATAATTGTATTTAAAACTATTATTTTTTCGGCTAAACTTTAAATCAAGTAATATTTCCCAAAGCCCCCTTTCCTGCAACCCGTCAAGCTCTACAAGCAATCTGTTTTAAAGGTATGGTTATTATGGGTTCAATAATCAGATCAATATTATTATAATACACAAATAAGCACAGGAACTTCTTTGCTTATGGTATGTTGCAACCTTTTTAACTTTAATTGCCTGTAACTACACAATAGAACTCCCGTTACATTCAATTCGTTCCTCCCTTGTACAGAGTGTGTCAGAATAACTTTCCGAAATTTTAAGGGCATATACAACTTATCGGAATACGCAAATAGTCTAGATAGACTTTGGGCGTACATATTTCGACCTATGCGTATAGATTTTATGGCTTATTTTACTGAGTTCTGTAAGCCCGGAACGATATTTCTGAAACAACCTGTCTAGCCGTATATGCCCTACAAAATGTAAGCGTCACTTGTGAAACGCTCTGTGTATAGATTTCTAATACCATAGCAACAACAGCTTTAAAACTTGCCAGGAAAGAATATCTGCAAACATGAAAAGCATGAGCAAAGGATCTTGCTGAATAAGCATATTTCCACAAAAAGGACTATTTCTCATTTTGTATGATTTTAAGACGGCCACATCTACATGATTACGACAAATACCATAAAATAATGACATTGATACTCCGATACACAATAGGCAACATAATAGCAACAAACATAAAAAATCGTGTTACTAAAATAGTAAAAACAAATTTTAGAACTTTAAAACCGTTTCCTCGATTTGGGGAAGAAAGAAAGAAATAAATGAATTCATTTCGAACAATTTTTTAAATTCTGGGAGGCAACATTCGAGTAATTTAAATAATTCAGTAGAATAATTGTAATCGTTAACAAATATTATTGCTATACTTTTGCGTTTGTAATTGAAAGCAGAGGAACGCTATTAGCTTTATGATCTTAAATATCATAAATGATTATAATGACATGTATCCAAAAATTTTTATCCTTAGCACTTACACTTGTTGCTTTTCCGATGTTTTAGAGTAATTGACATGAGACAATCACCAGGCTGTAGGCAGAATCTTTATGTCAAATGCCAATTACTCGAGAGAAATCGTAAACAAACAACAAGCTTGAGTACTCTCAAAAGGGAATTTATTCGAATTTATTCAATTGTAAATCGTATTTGCAAACAACTAGTCCGCCGATGACGAATCCTGACAAAATGTATTAGCATGATATTCAATTTTTCGTAACCCCAAGAACACTGGTTGGGACAATCAAACTAAATGGCGGGCAAGTTTGTTGTAATTTTATTTACTATGGACACCCTAAGTTCCTTTCGATACCCGGAATACTCACCCCAAATGCAATTTTCTTACTGGTAAATGTATGTATAAATGAAATGGCAAGGAACATGATGTATGTTTCGTAATGATATGGCCAGGCCAAGTACAGTTATACCGGAAGCGATGCACGTTTGTTTGAAAATACTTTTCCTTTTCAAATTTCATTACAACTTTTGAAACATAATCTATGTTGACTAAAAACCATCCCAAGGCAGTACGTGCAATAAACATAACGAAAAGTGTGTTCTTAATTCTATAAATTTATGTCTGCTTCTGATACTTATAGTTTAAAATTGTTTTATGCGTAAACAATTTCTCATAAAGTTGTCATGAAAAAAAAAAACGTTATTCAATTTGGTTTTGTCATTATAATACCTACATTCTATAAACTAATTTGATAGCTATATACATGGTACCGTAAAAGTACCACCCACCAGTTATAACATTACGAACATTTCGAAGTACGGGCCCGCGTAATTTTATTTCGGAAGAACTCAATAATATTGAAGCTTCGGAAGGATTTAATAATGTTGAAGGGCCGGAAGGCCATCAGCCAGAATTACAATATGAAAATTGCGAATATGATAATATTCCAAATTGTGATGAACAAAACCGAAAATTTTCCTCTAACAGCCTCGGAACAACAATCATTGACCTAAATTTCTCTATAAGCAAACCAAAACTACCATTCATTACTATTCCTACCTTAAATTTAAAATTTTTAATAGACAGTGGTGCTTCCAATTCTATTATAAATCCAGGACCAGCCTATATAATTATTTTAAAAATTATTTTTTCAAAAAAACATTTTCAATACAAAGTTTTAATCAAACAGTAACTGATGATAAAAATATATCATATCCCATTTTAAAAGAATTTGACGTAAATAATCATATTAACTTTCATGTCATTAAATGGCATGATAGGTTCGATGGTCTATTAGGGAGTCACGACTTTAGAAAATTAGGCGCAAAAATCGATTATAATCATCAAACTTTAGAAATCGGTAATTGTAAAATTCCATTCTTTATGGAGCTAAACCCAGATAATTTCAAACCATTTAAACAAACTGCTAATAACCACATTAAAATTCCAGTAACGATTGAGGAAAGTCAAGTAATTATACCCGAAACAAAAGTTAACGAATATATTATTCCCGAGTCAATTGCTTATTCAAAAAATGGGTTTTGTATGATACCTTTTGAATACGACTCACATATCGAAATAAATTTTAATCACCCATTAGAAGTAGAACCAATTAACAATTTTTGCATAAATAATCCAGAATTTTCTTACTCAAATTTTAATATTTCCGAAGTAATAAGAACACAACATCTAAATTTAGAAGAAAGTTCAGAAATCATAGCTTTATGTCGAAAATATAAAAATATTTTCTATAACGAAAACATGGATTTAACTTTCACTAATGCTGTCAAACACAAAATTAGAACCACGGATAGTACTCCTGTTTTTTTCAAATCATTTAGATATCCATATCATTTGAAAACTGAAATTCAAAATCAAGTTCAAAAATTGCTCGATAATAAAATCATTAAACCCAGCATTTCCCCATATAGTTCACCCGTTTGGATAGTTCCAAAGAAACTAGATACAAGCGGCAGAAAAAAATGGAGACTTGTGATAGATTACAGAAAATTAAATGAAAAAACTGTAGAGGATAAGTACCCCCTACCTAGAATTGACGAAATTTTAGATAATTTGGGAAAATGCACATATTTCTCTACTTTAGATCTGGCACAAGGGTTTCACCAGATCGAGATGGACTCAGATTCTATAGAAAAAACAGCTTTTACCGTAAACAATGGTCATTACGAATACGTTAGAATGCCTTTTGGCCTAAAGAACGCACCAAGTACATTTCAACGAGTAATGGACAATATTTTACGTGATTATTTATATAAATTTTGTTTCGTGTACATGGATGACGTAGTCATCTTTTCGAAATCTTTGCATGATCACACAGTACATCTCAAATTAATCTTTGAAAAATTTAAAGAGTATAATTTAAAAATACAAATTGATAAATCCGAATTTTTGCGTAAAGATGTTGAATTTTTAGGTCACGTTATTACACCAGAAGACATAAAACCCAACCCTTCAAAAATTAAAGCAGTTCAAGAATACCCTCTTCCTAGATCAATCAAGGAAATTAGAGCTTTTTTAGGACTAGTTGGCTATTATAGGCGTTTTATCCAAAGTTTTGCGAAAATTGTTCAACCTTTCACTAAATGCTTAAAGAAAGGATCAAAAATCGATTTAAATAATCCATCCTATTTGCAAGCCTTTCAACAATGTAAAGATTTACTTTTGAATGCTCCTGTATTAGCTTATCCAGATTTCAGTAAAACGTTTCATGTCACCACAGATGCATCAAATGTAGCGATAGGAGGGGTGTTATCTCAGAATAACAAGCCAATTTCATTCTATTCTAGAACACTAAATAGTGCTGAAAAAAATTATTCTACTATAGAACGAGAATTATTAGGAATTGTAGAATGTACTAAACATTTTCGTCCTTATATTTACGGCCGACAATTTATAATTGAAACTGATCACAAACCTTTAGTTTGGTTGTTTTCCCTTAAAGACCCAAACTCTAGACTAGTTAAATGGCGGTTACGTCTCGAAGAATATGAATACAAAATCATGTACAAAAAAGGAAAAGATAACTTGGTCGCGGATGCTTTATCCCGTGTAGAGATCAATATTAATGAAAAAAATAATAATAGTGAAGATCTAGATCTTTTATCAATATTGCCAAATGTCGACGAAGACGTGGATCTCTCAGATGACGACTTAGATAAGGATCAAAAACCAAATGATAACTCCAGTAATAATACCCAACATACTTCGATTGAAAATCCCGTATTCACTATGCCTATATCTGACAAGCCCGTTAATCATTTCATGAATCGAATAATTCTACAGCTAGGCGATCAATATAATGTAGTTTACAAAAGACCATTTTTGAAGCACAGCCATCAGGTTACTATCAGAAGAGGAAATGAATTACAAAATTTTAATAGATTATTTAAAGAAATCATAGACCCCAGTAAAATGTACGGAATCTACTTTAAAAATAATGAACTTGAAGCGAAATTCTTAATAGCGACACAAAAATTATTCAATAATAAGGTAAAATTTATTAAAAGTAATACTTTAGCAAAAGATTTAGAGAAATCAGATGATCAGTATAACGCAATCACTGAGTATCACTCTATTAACCACAATGGAATTACAGAAACTTATAATCACCTAAAAACTAAATATTACTACCCTGACATGAAAACTAAAATAAATAAAATTATCAACGAATGTGAAACTTGTCTCATCAATAAGTATGAACGAAATCCTTACAAAATTCAATTTTCTGGACCTTTATTAGCTAAAAGACCCTTTGATGTAATACACATTGATACTTTTAGTTTTGAAGGACATAAGTTCTTAATCATAGATCTATTTTCACGTTATGCTCAAGCTTATTTTATAAATGACGCAACAGGTATTACCATACTAAATAAGTCAAGACATTTCTTTTCGCATCATAATTACCCTAAGAAAATTGTGTGTGACGAAGGGAAAGAGTTCAAAAATAAGGTATTTCAAGAATTCTGTGAATTATTTAAGATCGAAATACATTTTACCACAAATTATAATAGTAGTTCCAATTCTCCCATAGAAAGATTACATTCGACTATTCTGGAAAAATTAAGAATCACAAAAACCCAAAATCAACAAGAAACACCACAGAATTTAATGATCTCAGCGATATTAATTTATAATCAATCGATTCATTCAACCACCGGGTACACCCCATTTACTTTGCTTTATGGCCCATACGAAAATCTCAATGCGCATGAGATCGAACTAGATAAAGCAGTTTTCGAAATTTACAACGAAAAACGAAAAAACGAATTGCTACCTTTTTATGAAGAATTATATGAAAAACAATTAAAAAGGGGTGTTAATACATTAACAAGTCGGAACAAAGACAAGCTTCCTCACGTAGAAATTAATGAACCAGTTGCATACTTCACTCGTCAAAGAATTAGAAAAACTGATCCTTATTACGATCAAGTTAATATTACGTCTATTGATAAAAACAAAGTCACAGGAATTAGGGAAATTTCTAAAAGACCCGCGAACCTTCACACGAGAAAATTGAAACGAGTTAAAAAGAAATTTTTATTACAGAATTTCCAATCTGAGAATTCAGATCCAGGGCCTTCAAATACAAGAAGTGGAAACTAATGGTTA
>JABXWE010010036.1:0-21157 GCA_014611495.1 Limonius californicus
AAACAAAATACATCAAGATCAAATCCTTGTCCGCCCCAAGGTTTGATTAATATAAGCACACGGCCCTGTTTAGGCAGGCAGGGCCTACGAACAAATATGGCTCAAACTTCTAGAGCAAATGCTTGTAAAGGCAGACAAGCTACAAGTCGGACCTTACCTGATAATGCTGGGTGTAGTTCCCAAATGACGAGGCGGTCTAAGCCGAAAGTAAATTGTAATATTAACATAAGAGATATATTATTTTAAAAATTACATTTGTGGAAAGTTGTATGATGGGATCACTATGGAACAACAGAAAGAATTATTTCATTTTGTTAGCACAACTGTAGTCGGTTACTTTATTTTAAAACAATATATAGTACAGTCGCGATAATCCGAACACGCGTTAAAGCGAACAGCGCCTTTTTTGATTTAGCACACTCTTCATTTTCATGTAGAGTAAGTGTTGTCAGGGATTTACAGTGCTACAAGTTTTAAATAGCAGAAAGGGGATCCACCGACACGTAACTACATTTGAAACATAATACAATACAGGCGCCTTGCGCCACACTTCAATCCTCAAGAGCAGGTAGATGACGATGATGATGTGGTTGAATCTGCAAATTTAGTCAAACCCATGGAAACCCTTCAAGGTTTTGAAACTTGCATAACTTGGTACAGGGAAACTAAAATTCAGACGTCTCATCAAATACTACTGCAAAGGCAAATTTAAGAAAAAGCTTCTATGGCACATATGAGTAACCAAAAACAAACATTTTCTAATTTTATTCACGTACACAGATTTTATGACATTTTAATATTTTTTAGAATTAATACTTATTTTTAAAATATCATGTATCTATCGCGCTACATTCAAAAAATTAAAGAGTTTGTTTTTTTAAATCAAGTCTATTCTCGATAATCCTAAAAAACCGCAAATCCGAACTTCCTGCGGTTTAATTCGGATTATCAAGTCTGTATTGTAGTTGGGTACGATTGAAACAAAATCTTACAATAAAAATAGTAGCGTTTTAGTAACAATTTAAAAAACAGTACACTCTAGTTAATTTAATTTAAAACAAACTATTTACAAACAAATATTGAATTAAAAATTGTAAGAATAAGGAGGTTTAAGAAACAATTTTTTTTTTAATTTATTAAAACCGGATCGGCTCACATGGGCCATACACAGTAATATTGGATTAGTATTAGGTTACTATAAAATGTAACACATAAACATTATACACAAATATGGTAAAGGGCTAGTTTATTGCGCACTAGTCAAATGGGTGGGCATCTTTAGTCACTGTCACTTAGTAGCACGTCCTGTGGGAGACGAGGTTTCAATCGAAGGTTTATTGATCGTTGTCCTAGTGTGTAGTGATCGGCAGCTGGGCTGGTTCTTAGGTTTTCCATGAATTTCTTGGTGGTGCTTTTGATAAAATCTTGGATGTAGGCAATATTCAGTTCGCGATGTAGCTGATCATCGCGGATGAACCAAGGAGCGTTGGTTGCCATTCTGATGACCTTGTTCTGGAACACCTGCAGTTTGTTAATATGTGTTTTTGACGCAGCGCCCCACACTACGCTGGCATACATAAGAGCCGATCGCAGGATGGATTTATATATTAGCAGGGCGCACTCGATTTTCAACGGAGAGTTTCTATTTAGGATTGGGTATAACAATCTTAACTTATGATGACAGTCATTTACTTTGGAGTTTATGTGTATCCCCCAGGTTAGTTTTTGGTCCAAATTTTGTCTCCAGTTATTACGATCTGAGGTTCTCCTTATCCAACCAAACCCGACAATCTTCTTTAAATCAACCGACCATAGTATTTATGGACGTCCTCTTCTCTTATTTGCCGTCCAGTCTCCATTGTTGAATTCCTTCATTCCATCTATTGTTTCTTTGTCGCATACCATGACCAGTCCATGTTCGTTTCAGTGATGCTGTGTATTCTAGGCCGTCAATCGCTTTACTTCGCTGTCTAATATGCTGTTTCATATGAAATGCACCACCCACTAAAAATAAAGCTACGTGTTTGAAAATATTCTAAAATAATGTTTTATTATTGCGTATGAAATGATCACTATTTCCATTAAAAAAATCAAGTGGTTGTGGCGTTCGTCTACTGTCTACCATCATCTTGTTGCTTAGAAACAAAATCTAGTAAAAATTAAGTAGTTGTTTCGAGATTTTGTTACATTTTGTGACAGAATTAAAGTTTTAAAATGCCTCCAGTAAGACGACGTAGAAAATTTAACCACATTTCCGATTTTGATAGAGGTCCAATTATCGGCATGAAAGAAGCTGGACTTTCCTTTCGTGAAATTGGTAGAAGGGTAAATCGGACCACACTGCAGTTGCACGAATATGGTCTGCTTGGTCAGAAGAAGGCATTCAGCGACATCATGTAGCAGCAATGTTCGTGAAGATCAACTTCTTCGAAGAATGGCTACACGAGGCAATTTTCAAACAACAAGCTCCGTTGCTGTAGACTGGATGCGAGCTCTTCACCGTCGCGTGTCAATGGCAACAATTTACAGAAGAATCACTTCTTTTGAACTGTGCTCCTACCGTCCATTCCAACATTTCCAACGGCTCTCTTTAACTGCACATCACAAGGCTTGCTTGGTGTCAAGAGCGGCAGCATTGGAATCAGCAGTGGAACGACATTGTCTTCAGTGACGAATCAAGATTTTGTGTGTGGGAAAATGACGGCCGTAAGAAGGTACATCGGTATCGAGGAGAAAGACGAAATCTAGAATTTGTTGAAAGACGCCATACAGCTTTAACACCTGGAGTTATGGTTTGGGGTGTGATTTGTTTCGGTAGAAGATCACCTCTTGTGTTTGTCTCAGGCACTGTAAATGTTCATCGCTATATTTATAATGTCCTGGAACCGGTGTTAGAACCATTCATGCAGACGTAGTCTAACGGTATTTTCCAGCAGGATAATGCACGTCCACACATTGCAAACATTATCAGAACGTACCTCCAACAAGCACAATTGCAAATGTTACCCTGGCCTGCACGATCACTAGATTTATCGTCGATCGAACGTCTTTGGGACATGATGGGTCGGCGACTAAGATTATTGCCAATAACTCCTAACAGCTTAGACGAGCTGAAACATCAACGTGAGCTTATATGGAACGAGATACTCCAGGAAAATATAGATCACTTGATAGAAAGCATGTCACGACGAGTAAATGCTTGCAATGCTGTTCGTGGCGATGTTACACATTATTAATTTTGTTTTCGTTGTTGTTATTGTTTTCTTATAACTGTTAATATTTTTTTATGAAAACCGGATCATTTCATACGCAACATAGAAACATTATTTTAGGAAATTTTCAATCCCGTAGCTTTATTTTTAATGGGTGTTGTATTTCATACGAAAAAAAGTGTATATCCAATTCTTATTCTGTCTACTAGCTTTACGTTCCGCATTTGCCTCTTCATAACTCTTTGTGCTTTGTGCTTGTCCACGATATTTCTCGTCCATGTTTGAGTGCTATGTTAGTACTGGCAGCATATATTGGCTAGAAACATTTCGCCTTAATTATAACAGTATTTTCCTATTCAACAGTATCCTATTTTGTATACCAAAAATGCCAGTCGTATTCTTCTTTCAATTTCATATTTTACTATTTGTCCTAAGAACATATACTCGTCCACATATTCTATTTTGTGGTTATCTATTTCTATGTTTCTGTCTTCTACTTGGTTGATTATTATTTAGGTTTTTCATATTCATTATAAATTGTTGTTGTAGCTCACAGATCATCAACTGTAGACTGTAGTTCTTCAAAGCTCCGGGACATCAACATGATATCATCCGCAAAACTCAAATGGTTGAGCTTATGCGTTTACCTTAATACCTTACTTATTTCAGACTAACTTCTTAAATACATACGTCCTCTAAATTTATTACGAATAGTTTCGAGCACATGGAGTATCCTTGCAGCATTCCTCTTCTAATTGGCATGGGTTGCGTATTACTGTATAATTGTACTATCATTTCTGCCTTTAGATATACATTGTGAATTATTTGAGCATATCCGGTAAGCATCCGATATATCTTCCGAGGTCATAGTTACTACTTCTAATTTTTATTGTTATTCAATTTCTTTTGGTAATTTGTAAGTTTTTTATTGTACAGTTCTGTGTAGAACTCTTCCATCATTTTTAGTATCTTTCTATCACTTTCTATAACCTGTAATATAAAAATCGACAAAATAACTTCAAATGAATAACTACTTCTTGGATTAGTATTTATTAAAAACAAAAGTTATACGCTAGGTCAGGGCTGTCCAACTGCAAGTGCCCCAGGGGCCGCTTTAAAAAAAAATACGGTTTGGAGGGCCGCATTATAAAATACTTCGTATGCAACTTTATCAGTGAGTTTTAATAGGTATGGTATACAAAGAAAAAACGCGTTTGTATTATTATTGTAATTTTATTCAAAATATATCAAATTGCAAAAAAATTAGTGGGAAATTTGAGGATATTGGTTTTCACTAACTAATGCATCAATATTAACTTTAATATTTGTTGTTGATAAACGAAGCAACTGAGTAAGTGACTCATCAGAGAGGGAACATCTATATTTTGACTTTATAAATTTCATGTTGGAAAAGCTGCTTTCGCAAAGATACGTGCTTCCCAGCATTGAGCCCAGTGTAAGCCCTAAGTTTCGCAAGTTGGGGTATCGTTCTTCTGGCAGCAACTTGAAAAAGTCCAATACCGTTTCAGTTCTTCCTTGGTTAAAAGGATCTCATTGCAAATCACACAATTCCAGTTGAAGGTCTGCTCTGCTTACATTCTCAACTGAAATTGTAAGGGGCTGAGTAAAAACTGAAATCTCTCTTTCGATTTCTTTAAAGTCGCTAAATCGATTTTTGAATTCTTCTGCAATTGTGTCTATGTATTTTATGTGAGGTAAATTTGAAACTTCCTCAAAATCCATCATTTCTTCAAAATGCTCTTTACAACTTGGAAAAAATGAATAATCATTTTTTTCTAATGAAGACTTGAAGAGCTTAATTTTATTCGTAAATCCATTTATGTGTCCAAATAAGTTGGCAATATTCTGCTGTTTTCCTTGTAGCTTCAAATTCAATTCGTTAAGGTGAGATGTCAGGTCTGTTAAAAATGCAAGGTCTGCTAAAAATTGTGCATCTATCATTTGATTTTCCAGTTCCGTAGTGTTGGACTTGACTTCATCTTTAAGGAAAATAGGAATCTCCTTGCGTAGAGCGAAGAATCGTTGCAAACAGTTTCCGGCGCTTAACCAACGAATATCGGTCTGAAATAACAAGTCCCCATATGTAGCCTCTACTTCGGCTAAAAATCACGAAACTTTCTGTGAGTCAAAGCGCGATTGTCCCCTCTAATAATATTAGTTATTTCAACAACCACTTTCATGACATTCATTTGACGTAAGGATTTTCCACATAGGGCCTCTTGGTGAACAATACAGTGTATCACAGGACAGTTGATGTTGTTTTGTTTCAAGAGTCCTGCAAATCCAATTTCAGTTCCTATCATAGCTCTGGCTCCATCAGTGACAATACAGGAACATTTATCGAATACCCCGTAGTCTGACACCACCTTATTTACAGCTTCAAAAATATCCGTACCCTTGGTTGTACCATGGAGAGGAATAAGATCAAGCATCTCCTCTGCTACACTGAAGTCGTTTTGAATAGTTCAGATAAACATTACAAGCTGGCTAATGGCGGACAGATCAGTGCTTTTATCCAGGCATAGCGAAAAATGTTTACATTTTTCAACCGTGTCATGCAGTTTTTTGGATACATATTGATTAATATGGTCCACCGGTCTTGCAGTTGTTTAATGCGACATTGAGACTGTTTCGAATTTTTTGGCAATTTTTGTTTCATTGAATTGTTTTGCCATTTTGATTGCACAGTTTTTAATAAGTACTCCATCACTAAAAGGTTTCTTCGCTTTGACAGTTTCCAGCGCTACTTCGTAAGAAGTGCAATACTGCACTTATCAGTGTCAGATTTTTTAAAAAATGTTGTTTGTTGTTTTAGTTTTTTCTTATAATCCGCAATGATAACCTTTCTTGACTCCCCTGTATATTGCTGAAACGTTTTTTTGTGTAACGTAGTGTAATGTCGTTTCATATTATATTCTTTGGAAACCGATAGTACTTGCCTACAAACAATGCACTGACGTTTATTATTGTTGTTTGTGATTAAATAGTCTGATTCTCAACGGTCATTATAAACTCGATGTTCGTTTGTTATTTTTCTTTTCTGCGAAGACATATTTCACCGAGTAATTCACTTAAAAAGGCTTAAGAATTGGTGCATAACGCACACTAGAACAATTATTAACTAACTCTGCCCGTCCCGCTTGACTCAACCTTCTTATATACGTGCGCGTGGCTTCTCGAATATTCGAGGGTGATCGAGCAAGATCGGTCCGATTTCCAGTAACTTCGCAGCGACCTTCTGTCCGTCGCCAGTGGCGTCACACGTGTTTTTATTTGTATTTTATCGTTAATGTAAGAATTTGGCATATTTCGTATTTGAGGGCAATTTATACTTTTTGCGGCCCGCGGGCCTCATGTTGGACAGCCCTGCTCTAGGTAACTAAAACATCTGTATTATTGGTTGCCTAATTTTCTCTACCCCATTTTCAAACGAACTATAGTCAATGGACTTGGGAGGGCCGGTTTATGTAAATGCAGGCAAGTAATATATTTTAAGCAAACTATAAGTAACCAAATATCTCTTCGGGCCTGAGAGACCCAGTTTATACATCTTAGGGTTATTGAAATTGATAATTTTTAAGAAAAAGTTGCGCACATATTTTGAATTTTAAAATTAAATTGCACCCTACCTTGTTGAAACCTCACTGGCCCCTACTGCATTCTAGCCTATGTACACTTCAGCAACACACATACTTAAATAATCCCTTATAGATATGCGTTTTGCCAGCTTATTTACGAGATATATTTGCAATATTATTTTTTTTTATTTCGGTTTTATAAAGCCGTTCTAAGCGCACTGTTTTAGCTTAAAAACAGTACGTTAAGGAGGCCTATAATCGTAATGTTTTTAGTTTGTTTTTTTACGATGTTGGTAGTTCGATTTGAATTTGAAAGTTTGAAATGTCAGTTTCAGCCACCTGTCAGTGCTGCCATAAGTGTTTATAAAAACTCCCTAGTAATCGATTTGACGTAAAATTTTCTACATAAATTTATTTAAAATACTCTTAAACTTCCTCAATAGAAAAAATAGTATAAAGAACACGTTTCATAAGACCACTTGTCGCACTCGTCCGCACTTGGACTCGTGCGTTACGAAAAGGCCTTATGAAACTAGTTCTTTAATATACTATTATCTACTTTGTTTTAATAATAGGTCCATTATGATACCGAAAACAGTTTAATAATGGAGGCTATTATTAAACTGTTTTTGGTAACTATTTGGTTTTTAAGATTGGTGATATTTGCTTTTTGGTCATGAAACGACAAACGTCAGATGTCGAATACATAACCACAAACTCTGAACTGTATTTACTAAATTTACAACAATCAAATATAATTTAAACTTAACTTTTAACGAATTAATTAATCAATTTATCAAGTTATTTAAATGATTCAAATTTAAACTAATTCAAAACAACGAAATTAATACTTTGCCCGTTAGATGGCGACCGTCAAATGCCACTTGACAATTCGCCAACGTTACGCCCAAAAATCCCTAGATTGTGTAGTGCGACATTTTTAATAGAAATTTTGAATTTCTACATAATCAATAACTCAAAGTAGATAAAATAGTATATTATACTCGTTTCATAACGGGCATTGTAGCACTTGTTCCATTGGAGCACTCCTAGCTACGCTTGTCGTACCCCCAAACCCACGCGTGCTACAATAGGCCCTCTTATGAAACTCGTATAATAATATACTATTATCTACTTTGATTTAATAATAGGTCCATTATGATACCGAAAACAATTTAATAACGGAGGCTATTATTAAACTGTTTTTGGTAACTATTTGGTTTTTAAGATTGGTGACATTTGCTTTCACTTTGGTCATAAAACGACAAACGTCAGATGTCGAATACATAACCACAAACTCTGAACTGTATTTATTAAATTTACAACAATCAAATATAATTTAAACTTAACTTTTAACGAATTAATTAAACAATTTTTCAAGTTATTTAAATGATTCAAATTTAAACTAATTGAAATGTCAGAACAACGAAATTAATACTTTGCCCGTTAGATGGCGACCGTCAAATGCCACTTGACAATTCGCCAACGTTACGCCCAAAAATCCCTAGATTGTGTAGTGCGACATTTTTAATAGAAATTTTGAATTTCTACATAATCAATAACTCAAAGTAGATAAAATAGTATATTATACTCGTTTCATAACGGGCATTGTAGCACTTGTTCCATTGGAGCACTCCTAGCTACGCTTGTCGTACCCCCAAACCCACGCGTGCTACAATAGGCCCTCTTATGAAACTCGTATAATAATATACTATTATCTACTTTGATTTAATAATAGGTCCATTATGATACCGAAAACAATTTAATAACGGAGGCTATTATTAAACTGTTTTTGGTAACTATTTGGTTTTTAAGATTGGTGACATTTGCTTTCACTTTGGTCATAAAACGACAAACGTCAGATGTCGAATACATAACCACAAACTCTGAACTGTATTTATTAAATTTACAACAATCAAATATATTTTAATCTTAACTTTTAACGAATTAATTAATCAATTTATCAAGTTATTTAAATTTTTCAAATTTAAACTAATTCAAAACAACGAAATTAATACTTTGCGCGTTAGATGGCGACCGTCAAATGTCACTTGACAATTCGCCAACGTTACGTCCAAAAATCCCTAGATTGTGTAGTGCGACATTTTGAATTTCTATATAACAAGTATCTCAAAGTAGATAAAATAGTATATTATACTCGTTTCATAACGGGCATTGTAGCACTCCTCGCTAAGCTCGTTGTGCCCCAAACCCACGCGTGCTATAATACGCCATCTTATGAAACTCATATAATAATATACTATAAGATATTCAAATATTAAACAAAAACATTATATTTTCGTCATAAAAATACTGGGTGTTTATAAATGTATGAAGATAACCTCAACAAATGCTAATTATGGCAAGTTTCAGAATGAATGGAGAGATATGTCGCTAGTGTTATTTACAGATGGTTAGTTTAATTGTGGAATTACGGTTGATGACAGTCTTGCGATGGCGGTGGCCCATCTATGTAGAGATCCTATAGAAGATTATTGAATATTATATTTATTGCAGTACACACAAGTCTGTCGTTACAAATACCTTGATATTTGCGGTGTTTTAAAGCTTTATTAAATTTAGAATCAATATATACAAAAAAGTTTGTAAATACAATAAAGAAATAATTAATCCCAAAAAAAAATTAAAAAAAGAGACAAAAAGTTCAATAAGTAATACACAATGCGGTTACAAATTAGGCACTCATAATTTCATGAATTCACAAAGCATAATTTACAATTTATTGAGTTTATCAGCAACAATTACAGGATTTTGTTGTTCTAATAGTTTGCGTCCTTCTGTTTTATAGTCGTAATTGCAGTAGTGCACTTCGGAGTACCGGTGCTGACCGCAAAAAATCCCGCCACACCTACAATCATACATATTCGTAATATTTAACCTTTTATTACAAAACCCACACCGCATCCGTTTCTTTTCTATAATGGCAGGCAGATTTTCGAGTTTCGCTGTGTCCACCTCTATCTTGCTTATACCATTGCCGTGGTCCCCTTCACCGGTACAGAGATTTTTTATTTCATTTGCCAACTTCTTTGATTCTTGCTCGCTCCGAATCCGAAGCGGGTTCAATTCCAGTCTATTCTCGGTGAAGCCACCATCGATGACGGGGTTTTTACCACTTAGAAAATTATACAAAGTCCCACTAAGCGGCTCGATATTTAATACATTATCACAATTTGAGTTACCGTCAGCAGTTTGGGCCCCCGAGTCGGGGAAATTAGAAGATCCCCAAGTCGAAGCAAAATTTTGCAACTTCCCATCGAACTTCGTTCTATGATTGTCACCACTTTTTGACAGATTATTCGACGCACTGGAAGCGCCCGCCTCGGTAGCGAAGTTCCCGGCAGTCTGCGAGTACCTCCGATACAGGGGGGACCTCGAGATTCTCTCCTGGTTGACTCTGTTCCCAAAATACAAATCACTAACACAGTCGTTTTTGGGCGTGTACTGGCTCGGAATTGTACCAGGGCTTGCCGGGAAGAGGGACGGGAGGTAGCAGTTACGGTTGACCACCTCGAAGTTGGAGCCTTCGCAGCTCTCTTTGAAGTTTATTGTGTTTCTTGAAGTGTTTGGGTTGCAGACCTCTTCCGTGGAGCAGTCTACACTCTGCCAACGCTTCAAAAGGCCTAGTTTGCTGCTGCGGAAGCTTTCTGCCGAATCCCCCGTAAAAATATCACAGATTTCTTGTGCGTTCTCTTCTATGTTCACCGTCTCTGGGCTGCTTTTTGGTCTATCACTGGTATTTTGAAGAAGTAGAGGCGTTAACCGAACACTGTTTCGTGTAGGTACCTACGGTACATAAACAGAATTAGTATTTTACAGAAAGCTACCGTGGTTACAAAACATATAAACTGAATAATCCATGCCATATACATAATTGAGACCAAAATTAATAAACATCTGCTTTCTGGTGGTTAATGACCTTGAAATAAACCTCCCCATGGGATATTCAAACCCAGTGAAGATTCCTTCTCCATGGTTAAGATCGATTTATGGGCGTGTATGTCTACCACATTAGTAATCGATGCTAATTACAGTTGCAAGTTTGAAACGGTTAAGCTTGAGCGCAACATAGATCCTATCTATAGAACCGAGACAACACTTTATAAACAAAGGAAGTTTCTGCTTTGCAGTTGTTAATTAATCTGAAAGTACAAGTTGTGGACAGAATATGTTGAGAAGCCCATAATTAAGAATACTATAAAACCCCTTGAGGAAGAAGTGGTGAACCAAGTGGAACAGGAAAGGGGAAAGGTAGAGGCGGAGGTGCCCGTACCAGATAAACAAGAACTTGAAATACAGGGAACGACGACTTCAACGTCAAAGCATTCGAATGGGGGTCTCCCATAGAAGACGTTCAAGGTACCATTTAACTCAATGGTTGGTGAGTGCTAATCTACTTGTACAGAATACAGGCGACGAACACTTTCGAAAGAGGAGCTTCGAAATCCCATCTGAATATAACGTGCGTCTCCGAAAAACTGGTCCCCCAATACCAGGGAGTGGAAGGTGTTACAATTAGAAAGCTTAAGCGACCATAAGTATATATCGTTTGAAGTCGAAGCAAAGGGACAAGCCTACCAAGAACCAAGAAGGCAAGGGTGGGTTATTAAAAAACTAAATGAACAACTGTTTGTGCGAAAAATGCAAGAGATCCTCAACACTAAAACCGAGAAAACCCCAGAAGAATGCGTTGATGTAATGAGGCAAGGGTGTAACACGGCAATGCGACCATTCCCGTTTCTTCAGTTGGAAGTGATGGCATTACCTTCTACTTCTCCTTTAGCGTACCCTATAAGGTTCACATCCCTCTTCGGTAAGAATGATTCTCGGACGATCGGCCCTTTCTTAAACCCGGTGGCCTAGTTTGGTATGCAGACGGGTCGCGGAATAGGGAAGGTACCGGCGCCGGTGTATATGGGGACAAACTCAGAGTCAAACTCAAATTTGCCCTAGACAAATATCCTACGCTCTTCCAGGCAGAAATCTTCGCGATTACTGCCTGTGCAAATGAAAACTTCAATAGAAGTTATAGAGGTAAATACACTTATATTTGCTCGGACAGTCAACCGGCCATTAAGACTCTAATATCTCCCAAAATAGGGTCTAGGCTTCAGAAGAATGTCGAGCCACACTCGTCAAACTCTCAGCTGAGAATTACGTCAAAATCCTATGGGTTCCGGGTCATAGTGGAATAAGTGGCAATGGGGAAGCTGATGCTCTAGCTGTGGCTGGGACCTCTGAACCTTTAGTAGGTCCAGAGCCAGCTTTTGGAATTGCCCCCAAACATGTGAGGCACGAGATCTGGAATCACACAAACGCGCAATTTCAGCACTCTTGGACCTCCAGACTCACACCCAGACAGGCTAGAGCCTTCATCAAGAGCCCTTCGCCGAAATCGGTAGACTATATTCTGAATCTAAGCAGAAGACAAATCAGAATAATAACGGGCCTCCTTACAGGACACGAACACCTGAACAGTCATCTCCACCACTATAGGAATTGTGTTAAACAACCAGTGTAGGAAATGTCAAGAGCAAGAGGAAACCTCTGAACATGTGCTCTGCAAACGCAAGGCATTAGCGGCCTTAAGGCGCAAACACCTTGGCTCTCCCTTTCTTGAACCAAGAGACATTCAAGACACGCCTTTGAGCAGGATTCTGTCCTTCGCCAAAGCGGCGGACCTGTTCAGACAGCTAACCAGAAGCAGAGCTTGAGTAGGGACGACGGCGGATGTAATCCAAACGATAACCGAGGAATACGAAAAGGGCAAAGAAGAACTTGAAGAATAAGATAAGGAGGGAAAAAGACCGCCACTGAATGGAGCTCTGAGAAAATGTGGAGAACGACATATGGGGCAATGGTTATAAGATAGTTATGAAGAAATTTAGAAAGCACACCGAGGGCTCAAACATGCAGTCGTAGACGTACCGTTCCCAAACCAATCACCTGTCAACTGGAGACAGCCGAATGGTGGTGGACTTGTTCACGGCGGAAGAGCCGACGGTAGCCAGTAACAGGATTAGGGCTAACAAAGCAGCGGGACCAGACGGGATCCCCCAGCTATAACGAAGTTGATGGCGAACTTCCCAGAACATGCATTGCAAGTTATGAACAAAGCACTCGAAAGCGGCGAGTTTCCAAAAATGTGGAAAATAGCCCAACTAATATTAATCCCAAAGCCAAATAAACCAGAAGAAGATCCGACAGCTTTCAGGTCCATATGCCTGCTTGATAGTATGGGCAAGCTGTTAGAACAGCTGATACGTATGAGACTGGTGAAAGAGCTGGATGAGAGGGAAGGACTCTCAGATAGGCAGGGCCAGGGTTGGACGGCATACCGGCGGAGGCTAGCAAGGAAGTCTGGAAGGCGAAACCGGAATGGCTGCTAGATACGATGAATCAGCTACTAAGGAGCCACGCATTCCCAGAGGAATGGAAAAGAGCCAAAATCGTATTAATAGCCATTGAGATATAGGCCAATATGCCTATTAAACACCATTAGCAAACTGTACGAGACTCTTATCAAGAACAGACTCGTCAAGGAGATAGAAGAGAAGGGAGGGTTGCACGAGCACCAATACGGCTTCCGAAAAGGCAAATCCACTATCCAAGCGGTGGAAGCAGTCAAGGATAGAGTCCGAAACAGTAGACTGACATGGTGTGCACTAATTACGCTCGATGTAAAAAATGCGTTTAATATGGCTAGTCATGGCCTAATAATCCAAGAACTAAGGAGTAGGGAGATCCCACAGTACCTAGTTGCGATAATCTTAAAGGCAGAAGCATACAGGTAGACAAAGGGGAAAGGCTTAAAGTCGACGCCGGGGTGCCACAGGGGTCCGTACTGGGACCAATCCTCTGGAACGTGTTGTATGATGGAGTATTCAGGCTAAGACTTACAGCAAACGCGATCACCATAGGCTCTGCGGACGACCTCGCCCTGATGGTAGAGGCACAAGACCAGGGCACTTATGAGAAGGACAAATAGCTGCCTGAAGATCGTAGACGAGTGGATGAAGGGCCATAAACTTACGTCAGCTCCACAAAAAACAGAGGCCGTACTGCTGAAAGGTAAAAGGAAGAGAGAAGAAATCAAGTTCAAGCTGGGTAACGTGGACATCAGACCAGGAAGGACCGTAAAGTACCTGGGAATAGCATTACATGAACGAGGTACATACGGACACCACATACAGGAAACCACAAAGACGGCAGAGGACACAGCAGCTACATTAAGTAGATTGATGCCGAGCATTGGTGGCCCTAGTAGCGGCAAAAGTGGGGTGGTGCACTGGTGCATCTGGAGCGAAGTGTGCAGAATTAAGAAGTACGTAGCTATGTTAACCCGAACCCAGAGGAAAATACTCCTGAGGTGCGCATTTACATACCGCACAGTCTCCATGGAGGCGTTACAAGTCATAACCGGCATAACGCCTATACATTTACTGGTAGAGGAGAGAAGCTATCTGTACGAGAGGGCGGTAGAAGGCGAAGGGAATGCCAAGAAGGCGGCCAGGGAGAGGAGCATAGAGAAATGGCAGCGGGAGTAGGAGCAGAACACAACCAAAGCAATGTGGACCAAAAGGCTTATGCCGGATATAGGTACATGGTTGAGGTGCAACCACAGAACCCTGGACTATCACCTAACGCAGGCCTTTACTGGATACGGGTCCTTTAGGGAATTCACAAAGCGAATAGGCAAGGAAGATGCAGACAGATGCATGTACTGCGGACTAATGGATAGTGTGGAACATACCATATTCATATGTATAAGGTGGGGAAGGATCAGGGAGGAAGGATATGCAGCGCTAGAGATCCAGGGACTGGAACCGGAAACGATAATAACAGAGATGCCGAAATCCAAAGCAAGGTGGGATGTAGTACAAACATGATTAAAAAAATCATGGCAAATAAAGAGAAGGAAGAGCGCGACAAGAACCGGGAAACCGATAGGTAGAGGTATAAAGCGGCCAGGAGTGCCTGAAGATAAGTCACTAAGTGACATTTCCGGGTGCCCCAGCGTGGCGAAGAAAGGGGGTTTTAGTGAGTAGGAGTCGCACATAACTAATGACGACGGCGACACTAGTATCCATGACGGATTTCCCCTCTACAAAAAAAAGGTCCGTATGCCTGCTTGATAGTATGGGCAAGCTGTCAGAACGTATGAGAGTGATGAAAGAGCTGGATGAGAGGGAAGGACTCTCAGATAGGTAGTTCGGTTTCAGGGCACACCGATCTACTGCACAAGCGATACAGGTGGTCTGTGACATTGCCCAAGGCGAAACGAGGAAGTCGGCGAAGACCAGAAGCCTTTGCGCGCTGATTACAGTGGATGTCCAGAACGCATTTAACACGGCGTCGTAACAAAATATATTGGAAGAGCTCCGCAATAAAAACATCTCCCCATATTTGATAAGAATAATCAGAAGTTACCTACAAGTTCGGTATCTAAAAATCGACGATACAAATCAAAGGCTGATTACTGGGGGGTGTTCCACAGGGGAGTGTCATAGGATCAACATCGTGGAACGTTCAGTACGATGTCATAGTACGGTTGAAGTTGCAGAAGGAGCTACGACAATCGCCTACGCGGACGACTTGGCGATGTGGTAGTAGCGAAGCGGGAAGAAAATCTTGTAGATACGATTAACTTAAGTCTGGAAGAATTGAATACCTGGATGAAAGATAAGGGGCTAAAGTGTGCACCAGAGAAGACGGAAGCCGTCATCCTAAGCAGAAAAAGGTACAGGGACGTAACGTTTGAACTTGAGGGCAAGGTAATCACTCCCAAGAAGCACATTCGGTATCTGGGGATAACACTAGATGAGAAACTCACCTTCATGACGCATATAGCGCAAGCAGTTGGTAAGGCGAGTAAAACAACAGCTGCATTAAGCAGAATAATGCCAAGGATGGGAGGTTACACCGAAAGCAAGAGAAGGGTGTTGGCATCAGTGGCACATTTGACAATATTATATACGCCGCAAGTCTGTAGCGAAGTCCTTAACATAAAGAGATACAATCTGATGGTAAGCAATATGCAAAGGAAAATTGGCATCCGGATCTGTAGCGGATGCCGAACCATATCTGCCTACGGCAGGTAATCTGGCGAGAATAATTCCGCTAGATCTGACTGAAGAAAGGGCAAGAGTAATGGGGAAAACTCAAGGCCAAAAAAAGACGAACAGTGGAAAAATGGCAGAGCAGATGGGAGAACAGCACGAAAGACCAGTGGCTGCACCGTCTGCTTTCAGATATCAGAAAGTGGCATAAAAGGACACACGGGGAGATCATCTTTTTCATTGCGCAGGCCCCTTCCGTGTCCCAGGATATGCAAATGACATAGTCATCCTCATAAGGGGCAAACACCCAGCAATCAGGTCAACCCTTATGCAAAACGTATCGCCGAAAAGTGCTGTGATAGGGAAAACCTTAAAGTAAACCCTTGCAAAACATCAGTAACACCTTTCAGTAAGAAAATATATACAAGGACTTTTCACATTTAGCGAATCAACTCAGGTTAGCCAGAAGGTTCAGTGTCTGGGCATCATATTAGATGCAAAACTGAACTGTACGTACACCTGAATAACATCTCAAACAAAACAAAAATTGCCCTCATAATGGGCAGATGAATGTTTGGTAAAATCGGAGATGGTCCAGTGTTACTACACTGCGTGGCCCATGATAGTCAATGACACCCTATGGTGGAGCCCTAAGGTTGAGCAAAAAACTAGCATCTCAAAACTAACTGGGATACAGAGACTGGCTTGTTTGTGCTACCATGGAGTCATAAACAACACTCCAACTGCATCTATGGAAGCCCTGGAACGAAGACATATACATAACAGGGAGTCTGGATTGGAGCACAAAGGCTGAAGTCCATGGAACAGCAACCGGAACAATACACAAAAGAATACAGGAACTGGTAGGTGGTGATCCCATCTATGTTCTTGTAGAGTATTCCTTTGACAAACCATTCACCATGAGATATAATCGCAATGACTGGGCTCAGTGAACCCCACCTTATCTGTCACGAGGGCTACTCTGGTAAGATGAATCTCTCTCCAGGAACTAAAGCCACATTCTTTCCATAATGCAATGTATTCAAGAGATTGCAAATTGCAAAATCAAACGTACCGGAATCATCTCCTATCAGTTCTAAACTGATGAGACGATGTCTGAACAACCCGACATCCCTGTGTGAGAACAGAGTTCAGCTCATACGGGTGCCAAGACACATGGGGGTGTTGGGCAATGTAGAAGCAGATTCCCTCGCGAAAACCGGTGCATCCACCGCATTTATAGGGCATGAACCTATATTTAGTACGCCTAAACAAAGCATCCCTCAGCAGTAACCGTGGACCATCATATAACACATTTCTCACTGGGACTTAGTACAGGGGCAATAACTGGGGAAGGAAATAATTGGAATGCGTTCTCGCAGACTCATAACTGATGTTCTCCACCTAAGAGAAACTTAAAACATCTATAAAAATTGATGCATACAGAGAAGACACACTCTGTAAACCAGGGGTCTCCAACCTGCGGCCCGCGAAGCAATTTTGTGTGGCCTGCGGTTAAAAAAAAATTATTACGTAAAATACAATCAGGCTACAGAAAAAGCCACCAAAAATAACTTCAAATACAGAACAACAAAATAAAGATTTATCTGTAAACATGGATAGCTTAGAAACGTAATAAAGGAAACGCGAAGTGCATTGGTAGCACAAAGGAGAAGTAAGAAGTGTCAACCAACGAATGAAAAACTACGGGGAGGAAATGAGATCGCACAAGGAACAACTAATAAAAAGAAGTAGAATGGGGGAAAAAACGAGCTACGCAAGGAAGTCTCTCTCTCTCTCTCTCTCTCCGGGTGCTGTCTCAGATTCTGAGGTTAGCGATCACCATGGCGTATCTCCATCTGTCACGTGCTGTATGTATCAGGAAATCTAGATAATGAAAAATAAATTGGAGAACCACGAAAGGGGCCATAAGAAAAACAACATAGTTATCAAAGGAGTAAATTTCAATGCCGAAAACCAAAAACAAGAAATCTCTGAATTTCTTCAGAAAGTGGTGACCGACGTAAAAGAAGTTTTCAAAGTAGGAAAACAAGAGCCGAAGATTACCGTAGTTAAATTCAAAACTTTTGAACAAAAAATCGAAGGAATGAAACGGAAATATAAACTAGGACAGAAAAAAAAACATACATTGATAACGACCTAATTACAGATGAACAAGGATCCAAGCCGCGATTAGGAAAGATGCAAGAGAGAAGAATAATGGCAAGAATACCAAAATAGGCTATCGAAAAATTGACATAGGGTAAAGTCATACAAGAGCGCTCAGTCTACAAGAGTACGCATTGTGAATATTTTCCATAAATTTCGCTTATCGCCATCAAGCTTTCAATCATCGAATTAGTATAAACGTATAGAATCCGCTAATGCTGCAGTTTTCGTTGCTGGTGTGTCAAGATTGAAGATATTTGTATTAGTTGTCAAACTGCTGTCACAGCTGCAACATTTACGCGGTCTAAATTAGCGTCGTAAGTGAAAGTTACGGTGCTAAACAATAGTTTGAGTGTTTCCAAGTGAAATATAGTAATATTTGGTAAGTATTTTGTAAAAATTGAGCTCCAGTATCTGTGTGTTTGTTAATTAAAGACTAAAATTTACCATTCGGCGGAAATACACTGTGTCTATAAAGTAACCCCCCCCCCCAACTAATTTTTGAACGACTTGATATTTTACCACAATATTTGGTGTGCTTTAATGGGAAATTAAATATTATTTTTTAGCCCATGATTAAATTTTCTATCGTTTAAAATGGCGGCTGGGCGCCATTTTGAATTTTTATTTTAAATAGAAAGGGGGGTCGAGTGACACCTCATTTGAAAGGTCTTTTAATTCTGCGTCTGATTCTAGAGTTTCAGAGAAAAATATTCAGCCAGCACAAAATTACAAATGTTTGAAGATAAAGAAGTCTATTTAAAAAAGCTAAGAATTACAGCAAAAAGAAATGAACTTAAGTGTTCAAAATGTTCACAATTCACTTCTTGGCACATAAAAAGTCGGTTATGAAATTCCTGCTTTACATTTTCATAAGTTTCTGGAGTGATATTTCTGCAAACTTCTGTAATGCGTTGCTCCAGTTCTTCAATTGTTTCTGGATTTTTTTATCAAGTAGGTAGTCCACTTTTTCATTTGTTTTTTTGCTGTTTGTTGTCATTTATAAGCTAATCTTAACTACAACTGTCAAGTGTAATTCGGTTGGCATTTTCACTTAAAAATATCTACGTTATTGTAAATTTAGTTCATTATTTCGTCTAAAAATGCCTGTTTCTGACTTCCTCAACGGACATTTTCCTGGAAAATGGATTGGTAGGCGGGGGCCTGTGGAATGGCCGGCTCAGTCCCCAGATTTAACCCCCTTAGATTTTTTTCTATGGGGATATCTGAAATCAAAAGTGTACAGAACCCGTCCCGAAACAATTGAAGAACTGGACAGAAGTTTGCAGAAATATCACTCCAGAAACTTATGAAAATGTAAGGCAGGAATTTCATAACCGACTTTTTATGTGCCAAGAAGTGAATGGTGAACATTTTGAACACTTAAGTTAATTTCTTTTTGCTGTAATTCTTAGTTTTTTTAAATAGACTTCTTTATATTCAAACATTTGTAATTTTGTGCTGGCTGAATATTTTTCTTTGAAACTCTAGGATCAGACGCAGAATTAAAAGACCTTTCAAATGAGGTGTCACTCGACCCCCCTTTCTATTTAAAATAAAAATTCAAAATGGCGCCCAGCCGCCATTTTAAATGATAGAAAATTTAATCATGGGCTAAAAAATAATATTTAACTTCCCATTAAAGCACACCAAATTTTGTGGTAAAATATCAAGTCGTTCAAAAATTAGTTGGGGGGGGGGGTTACTTTATAGACACAGTGTATACAAGAGTACGCACTTCACATTCTACAGGAGTGCGTAGTGCGTATTCTTGTGTATTCGCATTTTCAAAATGTTAATAATATTGTAAATGGGCAATCAAACTAACGTAATTTTTTCATCTTTTAGGTTTTAAAATTAGCACTTATAAAAGATCAAGTTCAAGAAAACTGGTGTTTACAGAAGAATTAATGGAAAAAATACGTAGAAAATTGGAGGAAGGCTGTAAAAAAAGAAGCATTGCCAGGGAGTTGAATATACCGGAATCTACTTCGCCAAGAAGAAAAAGATTAATATGTAACACTGTGCCTAAATCCTTGGGACGCTTTAATACAGTTTTTTTCGCGGTATGGGACGTTTGAACGCGGTCGTACAAACGCGGCCGTTTGAACGCGGCCGTTTGAACGCGGCCGTTTGGATGCGGAGACGTTTGGATGCGGAGACGTTTGGATGCGGAGACGTTTGGATGCGGAGACGTTTGAACGCCGGGATGTTTGAACGCAGGGACGTTTGGACGCATGCAAATATATATGTACTTTTGAAATGGTGTAAAAATATCGTAGTACCATAATCTGTACAAAAATAATACGAATAGGAATACGAAAAATAATCCACATGCATATAATACGTTATGTTCGTTTCAAATTTGCCGCTTTATATGGATTAATTTCTTAATTTAATTGCCGCTTCATAGTAATCGAAATTCTATTTTAATTGCCGTTTGTATGTTGGATACAGTTTTGGTTACGTTGCGTCTTTGTAGGATTGAGCGTTGTTAAGTTTTGTTAGTATTTTCCTTCAGAATTGGTTAAGGTTTTTTCTTTGTAAGATAATTTTCGCCAATCAGACGGGATTTCTAGGAATATCTCTGTTAAACAGTGGTAAATATTTAGGAAACGTTTTCGGACTCCTCTCGAAGGTCGCACGTGTTAATTTTCTTTCTAGAACATTTCATCACATGTCGAAATATGGTGCAATTTTTGTGGGGGAAGTGGAGATTCCCGTTGCGAAAGTTCGTCAGTCAATCTTCCACCTTTCTTGGCTCCGGACCTTCCCAAAATTACATCTTAGGGGAAGGGCCGTAAATATATCGAGCGCTGAAGGAGCGGCCTTTGGGTTTTTTTCGAGGGGTGTCCGTTATGTATGTTTCGTCTCGCTGTTTTACCAAGGGGTATTAAACAGACCATCGGCTACTGCCGGATTTAAAGGAAACACTGAATTCAAGCCCGGTAAAGGCAATTCCGTGTGAATTGGCCGATCGCCGTTTGGCGGATTAATTTCCGAGACCAGTTCCCGTCCCTCTGAGCTGAACGCATCAAAGTTCCGGGCCCCTGGATGTTGACTTCCTTCAACCCAGGCTTCAGGGTCGTACCCATGG